>JAZHYW010057848.1:0-41548 GCA_037355805.1 Ixodes ricinus
CATGATGTCAGGTTTCACGTAAGCGCTGTGGTTATTTTAAATACCCGCGCGAGGTCATATGGCTGTGACGTAATAACCTATTAGACAAGAATTAATCAGAATTTTCGCGGCACGCCACTGCGCCGGATTTTCTGTGGCACGTCGCTACTTAACGCTATAGCGTTAAAATAAAGTATTTACTCAAATATGCGTCGTCGTATTCACAGTGAGCTATGTCGTGAGTCTCATGAGGAATGCCATCGCGATTCATCGACAATCAACAATAGTGTTTCCCAGATCCAATTTTTGGGCTTTGCGCGAATACCGCTTAGAACGAATTTCTGACGATACTGACCTATGAAACCCGCATTCGATTTTTAACACACGCAACAGAAGTCGCGGGAAAAAAAAATTAAAGAAAGACGAGCAGCGTTCATTCCCCCAAGTCGCAGCCAGAACAAGCGGCAACGTGACCTGGACCAATATATCCACTCCTGGGGCTGGCAAAGCACAGGACACGCGCTGAGTTCCAGACATTGTCATGGCTCAGCTATTACCGTCATTACAGCGTTTGGACGCGCGCCACTACCCGAATGCTTGTCAGAGCTTTTGATTATCACGAGTCTAAATCGAGTGCTCATGCAGTGCTCGGGTTCAATCTATGAGCCGCATACAAATATCGTCACTGGGGAATACTGCGGCCACTAGCTACGCCGAGCGGGTTAGCACGCACCAGCTCAGAGCAGGTGGAGCGAAAGCTCGCGCTGCAGAACCCCAGGATGTTGGGTTCAATCCCCACCCCTGCCCCTTTCGATCTGGATGAGAATCGTACCGGCGTGCGGTCGTGTATCACTGCTGTGTGGTGCACGTTAAAGACACCAAGCTGACGGTTGTGCCGCACTGGCTAAATTGTTCATTTATGGCTGAGAGACAAGTTGCCGTTGAGGCAGACTAAGTTCAGGCTGTATAAACATACACACACCAATTTTTGACGCCATCAATTTTTGCGAAGGAGAGATTGAAAGAAAACGCTCGCTTTTGTTTTTGAAATTATACCGCAACAAAAGAGTTTTCTGGTTCTTTTTGTCAGTGGCGTTGCGTGCGAGCTTACTTGAGTCCCACTAAAGCCAGTCAGCTCTTGTAAGGTGCAAAACATCACAAGCGAATACCGTTGCACGGTCCCTTTACCTTTCTGCTTTGTTTTATAGAGTCATGTTTTAAAATCCTAAAGGGGTCGTCTCTTCCTTCAAAACTAAATCTGGTATGAACTACTTCTGCGCAACGCATGAATAATGCGCAAAACTCTTTTTTCTTAATGTGACGACGAGTATTAGTGTAATATATATTTTTTACTCTTGTTGTGATGGTGTGGTGTCGACATCAGGAACTAAAAAAAAATGGCCGAACATTGAGGGACTGTCAATTTCCTGGAAGTGGACGGCTGCGGAAGCCACCAAGGCCAGCAAGTCGTTTTGAGCGATACATACAAGTGCGGGAGTGTGGCTTTCAAGATTTCTTTCCGCGAGTCCTCGTACATGCAGCGGATTCTGGAGAACCACCTTGTCCCACGAATGGCTTTGCCGACACTGAAGCGTGAAACACGCACTAAATGCCCGTTCACAAAGTGCCGTTTGACTCGTTAAGATACGATTTCCAGTTAGCGGAACATGTTTGCTTCGTATGCCGGGTGCCTTGCCACTCCCTCAATTGATAGCGATATAACACCGCGAATGTCACGTTGATTCGCGCAGATATCTAGATGTAAGTCCAACCAACGTGGTAAGACATAGTCAAACTCCAAGTTTCTACATGAATGTCGCAAAACCATGAATTCTAAAAAAAACATGTACGAGGGTTATCAAAAGAATATCCGCACTCGAGTTAACTTAAGAAGCTGTGGGCCGCACTGTCATATCAGCGTTTTTCGTACGAAGGCGCTGCCTCTCCAGTCACTGCTGTGCAGGTTTAAACGTCTTACATCAGCTCAGTTGTGGTTCCGGTGGAGAAACAATGGCTGCACCATCTGTGATTTACATGGAAGAGCAGTGTGCAGTGTCTTGTTTTGTTAAAGGGGCACTGACACCCGCTAAAACATATTTTGAAGTGCCCGCGCTCCACGGTGACGTCAAAAGTAGCCTGCCATTATGGGACTTTTTTTTATGCTGATCTCCAAACGGAAGTGTCGCTGTCGGTCAGGCATTCACTCACCTCGAATTTTGCTCCGCGCCGGAGTGCCTATGTAAGCAGACGACGCGCCCGTTGTAACTTGCAACTGTTCTGCATAAACGTAAAATAATAATAATACTAATAATAATAAAAAAACTTAAAAGCGGTGCAGTTGAAGACGAAGTGCAGCGAACTTTGATGAGCGATCTGAGGAGCAATATCCTGCCGGTGCTGCGTCAAGAACTGTCCCAGCACTTGCACACCCGAAAGTGCCCCTCTACACAAGCTTCCGGAGGATGAAGCGGAGAAGAAGGCGTGGCCATGGGGGCGCTTCCTGCCGGACAACTGCCCGGTGCATGCAGTTGTCTGTGTTATCAAGGCGAAAGTACCGACGACTCGACGACGTCGCACCTCTGGACCTTCCGGCTCTCGATCAGGCGTCTCATACGGTACCGGACCCCGCCTCTCCAAACGTCCAACCAATTCCTTTTCGTAGTTCGAAATGGATGTCTGGTACTGAAAAACGACGCCTGCTCATCCAAGCCGTCGCCAACATCGCGCTCACTCGCAGCACAACCGTCGGGCGTCGCCATTTTGAAAGATCAAAGCAAAGATGACGTCGACGGTGACGCCGACGCGGACGTACCAGAAGCCACTCCCGGAATTTGATTTTCAGATTTCAAAACCAGCATCGTCGTGCGCAAGCTACGTCTGCACAAACTGTGTTTCACGCATTTCATTATTAAATGTTATAAAATGCAACTTTTGCAATCTCAATATTTCTGCATATTCAACTATCGACGACTTCGCGACAGGTGATCAGAAAAAACGATCGCATGAAGGTGTGAGGTTAGAGAGGAGAGGCGTGCTTCTTCAGAAGAGGCATTTGCGCACTAAAAATTGCTTTTGGCGGTGCAATTGTTTTTAGTAATATGTCACCGTTTTGAAGTGTTTAAGGCAGTAAAAAATACAAATTTTGTGGTGTCAGTGGCGCTTGGAGGTTTGAAAATATGTACGGCGCGAACTTTTGTTCGAGACATTCTGCACAGTATGGAGAAAGTGTTCTCGCGAAGGAATGAATACAGAAGTTCAAGGAAGGACGCACAAATGTCAGCCATGAAGAAGGAGCCTGGCGCCCATCCACGACTGCTGAAGATAATATTCAGCTTGCACGTGCGCTGACTATGTAAGATAGATGAGTGACAGTGGGCGATTTGGCAAATCGCTTGCAAATTAATCGTGGCTCTTGCTATTCAGTAATTCACTACAGACTTGAGTTTTGAAAAAAAAGTATTGTGCGAGATGGCTACAATAAGCTCTGTGCGGATAACGTTTTAACTACACTCGGAATTCCGATCGCAGCGAGGTGTCGCGGGGCAACTGCGTACTTGCGTAGCATCACGGATCCAGCGAGCCCGTTGAGGGCGAGCCCCGCCGTGAGAAGCAGCGCCCCGTGCAGACCGTACACGTCCACGAGGGACATCAGGACCCCGGGGTAGACCAGGGCGGCCAGCGTGGACCCGGCGTACGCCAGCAGGCTTGCCCGGTTGCGGCGGTTCTCGAAGTGCATCGACAGCAGCGCCTCGTTCACCACCTGCGTCACCCCTGTGCCGATGCCTGCGCGAAAAGCACCCATATCGATTCGATGTGGACACTCCTTTTTAATGCAGAATTCGTTTTAAAGGGTAGCTCCGGCCAAGTATTGGTCTGCCTCAATGCTGGTTCAAGACATTATTAGACACACCTGAACTAGTAGCCGAAATTACAAGTCACAATAATTTTTTTGGTGAGGTTATCGAATTGTCAAATTCGGTCCGAGAGGCTGGGAGGCGCTACTGGCAACACCGTGAACGGGACGTCAAATGAGGCTGGTGAAGGAGCTGGGGCCGTAGACGAGAGGACTCCTGCAGTGGACCCTGAGCCAGATCATGAGAAGAGGACAAATTGCAGCCGAATGGCGAAGGTCAAGACTCCGATTCATATACAAGGTCCAAGGACCCAAGTTCTCGTTCGGCAGCTACCGTCGTATAGCAATCTTATCGGTGCTGTACCGGCTGTTCATGCATGTGGTGCGGAACAGACTGCAGGCATGGGCAGAGACAGAAGCGATCCTGGGCGAGCTGCAGAATGGCTTTCGATGGGGAAGACGCCTAGAGGACAATTTAATCAGGCTCACTCAGGCCATCGAGATCGCCCATAAGGAGAAACTCCCCCTTTAGCTCTTTTTCCTCGATGTCAGCAAGGCTTACGACACGGTTGAACATCAAAAACTGCGGAAGCAGCTGGCAGAGCGGGGACTCAGCTGTGAGTTGATAGACCTCTTGAGAGAAGTGTACAGAGGGACGGCGGTGGTGGCACAGTGGCAGCAGGAGACAACACCTCCCGTGACCTGCTCCAAGGGCTTGAGACAGGGCTACCCGCTGTCACTCCTGCTGTTTAAGCTGTACATAGCAGGAATAGAAAGGCGGCTGCAGGAGAGTGGGGAGGGCTTCTCACTGTAGTATTAGGAAGGTGGAGAAAGGAAGGAGGAAAACTCCTGGGACTGATCTACGCCGACGTTATGGTGTTGATGGCGGACTCACTGCAGGGCCTACAGGGGCTCATGAATGAGTGTGGAAGAATGGATAGACGTCCTGGGCCTCAGTTTCGGTTCGCATAAATCTGGGCTGATGGCCTTTGGTAGAAACAGAGGAAAACGGGACCGCCAATCTGTCAATTGAGGCCGACCCTGTACCGTGGGTGGACCGCTACAAACATCTGAGTATAGACCCGCAGACAGGACACCACTACCTTCTAGAGCACGAGACGAAGGTCAAGGCGAAGAGCAAAAGGAACAAGGGCATAGCAACTGCCAGGGCCCTCTGGGGATATAACCGATATGAGGTCACCCGATCGAGGTCTGAAAGATGGTGGCGGTGCCGGGGCTCACGTTCGGCAACGCGGTGTTGTGCCTGTCATCAGGTACTCGCCAATACCTCGAGGTGCGTCAGAGGGAAGTGGGAAGGTCGGCACTAGGAGCAAGCCGAACAACACCGAACGAGGCCGTCCAAGAATACATGGGCTGGTCCAGTTTTAAGGCCAGGGAGGCCTGAGCCAAGCTGGGCTTCGAGCGACGCCTCAGCCGGATGAGCGAAGAGCGCTGGGTCAGACAAACTTTCAAGTATGTGCATCTTCGGTTCGTCCCGACCCCGGTGGGCGTGACGGACGCGTCAGCTGGCACAGCGGTACAAAGTCCGCAGCCCACTCCTCTACCCAGCCGCTGAGCATCCGGAACTACAGCAGAGCATCCGCGCAAGGGTGATTGAGAGCGAGACGCGGCGGTGGGCGGAAGCAGCACGTCGGAAACCAGCGCTGGCCATGTATGCCAGAGAGAAAAAGGAGGTGAAGCGAATATCTTTCATGGACAACAAGCAGGAACAGTGCATTGCTTTCAGACGCCCGAAGCGGCATGTTGCGGACCCGCGTGCTCCGCGCGAAGTACATGGACGTGGACGTGAGGTGTGTCATGTGTCGCACAAGGAGCAGACGAGACAGCGGAGCACGTTATACTTAGAATGCACAGGCCTGAAGCCAGATGTTACGTGTAAAGTCAGACATGCGGTGGCGCTGGGCTTCCGGAGCGTTGACGAACAATACGCCGCCGATAGTTGTCAACCAGTGGAGGTAACGAAGAGGAGACTGGAGTGCTGGTGGAGGGGGAAAAGATAACACGACTACGACATTGGCTAGTGTAGCTACTGGTCAGGCTAGATCCAGCGCTGCTGAGATCCCCCGATACAAAGGGGTTAGCCCCAAATCCGATCCAATCCAATGTTGTAATACAGCTCAGTACAGCTGGTTCCCGACAGGGTTTAAAAAGTTTGGTGGTGCTAAATAAATGCCATACTCCGTTTCACACTAAGTACGACCGTAGCCTACACTGCAACACGATGGAGCCAAAAGTAGCGTCAATTGTGCACCGTCCTGGCGCTCATTGTTTTTTGTGCGTTCGGACTCACCAACAATACCAATCACACAAAGTGATTGGGCCGCAGTCCTGCTGCTTTTTTAGGTGCGCGATTAGTTTACTCTGTGATAGCAACCCCATAAATACAACCAAGCGCCGTGACCATGCGCTTTTGGCGCTGGTTGATTAGAGGTATTTACTAGAGATTGTTTTGACACTCACGCTACAATATGCGCTAGCGCGATGTCAGTATACTGCGCATGGGTGATGCTAGCGGAGAATTAACGAAGCTGCCAAAGCAAGCGGAGGCGCAGCATTTCTGAAAATTGCGAGACTAGCGCGCGAAGCGCAGTGCCGTGCGCAGGTCTCGCGAGAACGAGTATTGGTAAGATTGGGAAGAACCATGCGGTTTCAACTTCGCATTTCTACCTTCTCGTTTTCACCTTCTCATTTGAACCCTGCGCAAAACAACTTTCGCTTTTCTCCCTTTCTCACTTAAACCATTCTCAAAACGAACTTTCGCGTTTTGACCATTCTCAAAACGACTTTTCTCATTTTAACCATTCTCAAAACGACTTTTCTCCATTTGAACCTTTCTCCTTTCAAATTGTTTCAAAACATACTTTCTGGTTTTGACCATTCTCAAAAAGACTTTTCTTCTGATTTTAAACTTTCTCATTTCAAACTTACTAACAACATACTTTCTGTTTTTGACCATTCTCAAGACTACTTTTCTCATTTTAACCTTGTACATGATCAGGCTTGGGAAAAGCAATAATTTCAGCATACACTCACGGGAAACCGAAATAAAGGAACCAATGACATTATGAAGTCCAGGCACCCGAAGCTTTATTATGCCTTGAAATGCTACGTGGAGAACGACATCTAGAGTGCATGCCAATCCACGGCATGGCGGACGACACATAGGCAAATATACAATGATCGTAGATCTGTACGATCCCTCCGACACCGGTTGTAAATAATTCAATATCCTCACGGGGCATGCCAGATGAGCATAATTTGCATCCGATGATTCACGACTGAAATGAAGAAAAAATATGTGCCTGGTCGGAAAGCCCTCAAACCACGCATCATCGCACCCGCGCATCAAAAAAAAAAAAGTTGATGCAGGGCGCGTTTGCCAATGGCAGGATCTCTCCCTTTGTGACTTTCTAAGGAGGGCGAAGGCATTCTCTGGCCTTTGATTGGTCCGTGTTTTTTTGCTGCGGTCATCTTAGAAAGTTTAACCAATTACCATCTTGTGAGAACAACGCTTTAGAATAAAGCTTTACCGAGCATGGGATCGCATTGAGGTGCGATGACTGCTTCTGCGGCAAAAACGTTTTGTACTATGCGTCTCAAGAAGAGCCGTTCAGTAGCCTAACGATTAGCCATACGATTTGAATGGCATAATGCTTTGCGAATCGTTTGTAACTTAACGGTATGGAAAATAAAATATTTCTGTGAACATATTTCGAATGCAATGATGGCTATGCAAAAGGGTTAAAATGGTCCATGCGGGGTGGGCACAGGATCGTTGGCCGCTCCCTGCTGGTGATGCTCTTGACTCTTTAGTGGTGGCGGCGGCGCTTTGTGAGCGACGAGGTGCACAGTAAGGCGAGAGACCCGCCGCGGCTGTTGCTTTGTGATGCTGCCGGTGCGGCCGGTAAGCGATCGCCAGTTAGCCTTGGTGTGGAACATGACATTAAGTGTTCGCATCGGTGCACACTGGCACAGGTAGTCCAAGAAAATGGATCGATGAACATGTTAGAATTGTAATAATATGTGCAATGGCAACTCTGCCGGAATTTTTGTTTGTTAGTGTGCTTGTTTTGTTTTAGACCTGGTTATTTTTTTAATCAAATAACAATAGCTATGGAGTAGCCGGCACTGTTATTAACAGAGCCAACATATTTTTATTCATTTATTTTTAACACCGAAAAAGAGACTGGTTCAAATTCCAAGAGCACAATAAAAAGGTTGAAACGCCACGTACGTGTTTTGAGACGGAGTTTAATTAAACAATAAATATTTAAGTGAGAGCGGGCTCAACCGAGAAGGGCATAAATAGGAAAAGGTTAAAGCGCAAAAAGCGTTAGGCGATTGGTTTGAAATAGGGACGCAATTCAAGATTGCTGCCACGCCGCGTCTTTCCGCTCAAGGATCGCGGTTCTCAGGAGCTGAATATATCTTGCTGCTGCGAGAAGTAGCCGCGACCAGGCCGTTTAGGGACTGCAACGGGTAGAGAATTATGACGGACTTGCTAATACGGCCAAGGGGAAAAGAAGAAAAGCTTCGCAATCCGTTCTGTGAGCGAAGGGTGTGGTCTCCCTGCTCGGCCCCTTTTGTCACAAGGACAGAAAAAAAATCGAGTGAGTAGGCGGATTTGAGCGATTTTCGTGGCGTTTCATGTTTGGTGAACGATGGAAAAAGATGAAAAAATGATAAAAGAGTTTGATCGCAACGACACAACAGAAGGGCGGTTGTTGTAATTTCCTGAAGTTTTCACTTTATGGATTTGACGTTTTACTCATACCCTTGAAAACATGATAGCGCTTTTTGACACGGACGAGAGTGGAGAACACGACAAAACAATGCGCTAACTTCAACTGTCTATTATGCAGAAAAAAACATGGGTATAGATACTCTGCGCCATCGCGTCACTCAACCAATACCCTCCCCTTCCGCTGTTCGCAAGAACTTGTGGTCTCCTTGTCCGCCAGATCAATCGAAGCCGCGCTGTACTTTTTATCAGATCAAGCGAAGCCACCTTGTAACTTTTTATCAGGTCTGCCTCTACGATTTCCCGTACCGTTTTATTTTTGCGTCTACTGTGGCTTCGATTGATCTGGCGGACAAAGAGACCCAGTTCTTGCGAACAGCGGTAGGGCAGGGAATTGGTTGAATGACGCGATGGCGCAAAGTATCTATACCCATGTTTTTCTGCATAATAGACAGTTGAAGTAAACGCATTGTGTTGTCCTGTTCTCCACTTACGTCCGTGTCAAAAGGCGCTACCATGTTCTCAAAATTTCAACACCAACTCGACCAACAAGCAGCATTACTCATACCCGATGGGCTTAGACCATAGAGCTATTATAATGTACGCTAGAGGTTCAACTGGTAGTTTAAAAATGGCGTCCAGCGAATACGAACCGTAGACGATGGCAAATGCAAATCAGTATAGCGAGAGGTTCAAACTATAAAAGAGTTTGTCCAGCTTGTTTTTCCGCATAGCTCGGTGCCTTCTCAACACAAGGCCTGGAATCTTTACATCACCTGCTTCGATCGAGTGCGAAGCCCATATCGGGCTCGAATGCTGCGTCCGCGTTCGGCTGGCACTCGTGTTTAATAAGTGCTTTACTGACTAATCAAATTTCAGTAGAGTAGGGTGGGGCAGCATGTGTCAGCGTGGCCTCAATTGATCTACTTGACAAGGAACGTGCCTTTCTCAATGACGCGGCCTGGCATCGGGTTGGCTAGTGATGGAGCGATATCAGAAACACGGATGGTATATAAGTGACGTTTCATGTAATAAAATCAGTTGTTCAGTAGCGCACTGTGGTGTCTGACTCTCGTCTTTGTGTCCTTGTGTTTTGAGCGCTAAAATGTATTCCAAGTGACTAAACAAACCCAGCCGAACGGCTGGGTCAGCCGAGCGCTGTGTCGGAATCAAATATTTTATGCTGTTGTCCCCGTGGATCTCCTCAACGCAGCCGCTAGGGGCGCGACGGTTGGGTCGCCTCCCAAGCATAGTGTTAATGTAATAATCAAGAGGGAAATGTCCCATTCATTTCAGTCGCCTTTGAAGTGCGGAGCATAGATGCTGACATCGGTGGTTCCGATAGGACCATATTGCTGCCGACGCTCATGCGCTGCGGTTGTCAAAGCATAGTGTTGTGTTCATCATGTTTCGTTTTCATTCTTTTCTTCTTTGTGTTGTCATTTTTGTATGCTACCATCATACTTTCTCCTCCTCGTCTTGTTGTATATAATTGGAATGTCTCGTGACATAAATCAGTCTTCCTGAGGGATCCGACTGGACTGGTCGTTCTTGATACACGTTTCCGCGCCCGGGGACTCTACATTCATTTCTGGCGACGAGGAGGTTCCTGGACCTGACCGTTCTCCTGGGCAAGCAACGGCTCGGTATCTGGTTTCGTCGGTCAGGCCCCGGCGAGCAATCCTGCTCGACCAGGTTTCATTCGCCCCAGTGAACATCAAGATGTCGGCTGAATAGAACGGCCTCCACGCAAAGCCATATCGACGATGACGTCAGGTAGGACGACTTCCTCCGGAGTTCCTGACAAAGACTGGGTCCTCCGGCCATTTCATGGGAACGGTGAATTCAGATATTTGAGCGATATCTAATGGCCACCGGCGCTCATAGATTACTGACGCAGAACGTCAGGCAAGCTCTGCTACTCAACTGTCTCGGCGCTTGTGGTCAACAAATGTTCGACTCCCTACAAGCGCCACAACTTTCTGTTGAACTGACGCCAGCAACGTCGGCAGCAGCAAGCGGCGAAGATGCTGTCCATCAACCTGCGACAGACGTCTACTCAGAGACCATAAAGCTTCTGGAAGTAGAGTTAACGCAACCCACTAACGTAACTCTGCAAAGAGCCTCAGTTTCACCTTCGGAAACAACATGCGGGTGAGTCGCTCAAAGACTTCCTGTCGGCACTTGGAGCACTCATAATTCCATGACAACTTCGGGAACCAAACCCAAAGGCAGGTTCGGAAGCAGTTTTTGATTGGCGTCGCGTCAACCGAAACGGAAGAGCATATGGTTTTGGATGCCGCTTCCATTTGACGTGGTCATCCAAACGGTTCTGAAGCTTGAACGCTCACAGATTGAGGTGCGAAGAATCAGCGGCACTAACAACGCCGTCCCCGAATCCTCAAGCGACTTGCCAGGCCACCACCAGAAATAGGGTCTTTGAAGCAAAGTTCAGCCGACAAGTAGAAGACTATTCATGGCCACGGTCTTTGCCGTCCTCAAGAAATGAGCCACCTTCGGGAGGTTCAGCGCCGGTACAGTCGTTGTCCTCCTTCCAGGCATCAGCCTGCAGATAGGCGAAGATAGTTCTCCCGGAGCATGCGTGACAGACGTTCATCAGCTGCTCCGTCCTGTGCAGCCTGTGGAGGTACCGGCCGCGACCAATTTTCTGGAGGTGGACACTCAGGTTTTATGCAATCGTCGGACCGCAGAATGATCCAGTTCACGCCATCAACTTGTTCGGGACAGGACTTCGCGAGACACCAGTCTCCCCGACTGGACTACACAAGAAGTCATGGACGCATGTGCTCCAATCACGGTCACGGTTAGGAGCGTTGCATACTTCTCCAAAATGACCATGACGGCAGCAGCTGTAGCAGTAAAGGTTCCACGCTGGCCAGGTGTCATGGCTCCTGCCCAGCGTAGAACCTTTACCGCTACAACTGTTGCCGTCATGGTCATTTTGAGACGTATGCAGAAGCGTGCGCCGAGCTTACTCTCCACGTCCCCGGAGCGAGCAAGTTGAACAAATTTTATCAGATTTCGACGACGGCGAGGACAAATTAGGGCTCGGAAATCACATTACAGGAGCCTCTTAAGCGTGAAGTTTTGTCAGCGTCAAAGTGTTTGGGACGGCGCTGTCGTTCTTGTTAGATACGGGATCGTCCGTCTCTATAATGGACAAGTCCACCTTCACACAGCGAGTCGGCAGTAATGCAAATGTCGTGCCACCAACTGTCACGTTATGGAACTTTTCCCGCGAACCCATCAACGTTCTGGGTGCCTTCACGGCTACGGTAACGTTCAAGACGCGACAGATACAAGGCTTGTTCTACATCGCAGACAGAGGCACGTGGATACTTGGCATGGACGCTGTAGTAGTACTGGACATTCAAATGAGTGGAGCAACCAGAACGTGCTTTTACACGAAGGCGGACGAAACTGAAGGAGCATCATTTAGCCCACGAGATCCTTCTCGCTGCAATCGCAGGCTGCTGCTGTCATTGAAGGTCGGCAACCAGAATTGTCACCATCATCATCAAGCGTAGCGTCACCGCCGGATGACTCTTCGACAGTGCTGAAAGAAGAGTGGGCGGCTCGTCTTCATCCGCATGCGTCGGCGACAGAAATGACACCTGCTGCAGCTGCGCCGGCAAAGCATGCTTTAGATCAGCCGACACTTCCTTCGTGTCTCGGGCACTTCAATCACCTGTTCACCCCTGCCTTGGGTAGAGTGAAGGGAGTCGAGTGCAAGGTGGGGATTGGTCTTTTAGTTCCACTCCGTCTAACATCGCTTGAGGCGAATTCTACAAGCTGCTCGCCAACCTGTTTCGGAAGAGATTAAACGTCTCGAAGAAGAAGGGGTCATTGAACGCATCAGTGCCCCAAAATTTGTGTCAGCTATTGTGGTAGTCCCGAAGAAGGACGGAACACTTCGGATGTGCGTTGACCTCTGTAGCGCCAACGAAGCGGTGGTAATTGACAGTTATCACCTTCAACTCATCGAAGAGCTACTAAACGCGCTTCACGTAGCACATCACTTTTTGTTTAGGATGTGTCAGCCGAACAAGGATTTCACCACACAAAAGAAACACGCCACTTTTCGAAATTGGACCTTGCGGCAGCTTATCATAAAGTGCCATTGTATCCTGACAGCCGTGATATAACAGCGTTCATCACACACGAAGCGCTCTTTCGCATTAAAAGTGTATGTTTCGACTTAGCTTCCGCACCAGCAACGTTTCAGCACTATGATATTCAAGATCCTGCATGGCTGTCAAGGCGTCTCGTTTTTTCTTGACGACGTTGTCGTGTTCGGCAGGACCCCAGAAGAACATCTAGAACGTCTGTGGGAAGTGCTCCATCGCATTTCGGACGTGGGCCTGGAGCTGAAGCTGAACAACAAGTGTGTCTTCGGTGTCACAGAACTTTCCTTTCTGGGACGTAATGAGATACAACAGCGCAAAAAGTACAAAAGGAATGAAAAACCGGAAAGGACAGAGCACTTTGCCCTGTCCGGTTTGTCGCTTCCTTTTGTACCTCTTCGCGCTGTTTTCTTATTATGTTTAACCACTACCAACTAGCCCAGCTCTTAACCTTATTACTGTTCTTTTTTTCTGGGACACGAAGTTAGTGGAGCCGGAATCGTTCCTTCCACCTCTTCGAGGTGGAGATATGAGGTTGGGGAAGAGCGAAGGTTGCGCGGAGCTCTTCGTCACTGTACTGTAGCTCAGGGAGTTGTCTAAGGTCGCAACCGCGATATTGAACTGCGGAGACGCGGCTGAGGGTTTCGGCGGGGATGTTGTAGACGCCCTTGATATGCTGAATGCCGGTAGAAAATTCAGCTAGGAATGCCAAGTGTCGCGTCTCTCCGGGAGAGTATGTGGCCTTAGACGATTTGAAGGCATTGGCCAGGGGCTTGTGATCTGTGAAGATCACAAACGATCGTCCTTCCAGGAAGATTCTGAAGTGCTTGATGGTGAGGTTAGCCGCGAGGAGTTCACGGCGGAAGGCACTATACCGTTGCTCTGTTGGCTCAAGTTTTTTCGGAGAAAAAACCGAGCGGGAGCTACTCATTGTTGCAGAACACCTCCTACGGCGTATCCAGAAGCATCAACCATCACGCTCATGGGGACGTCGAGCTCTGGATGAACTAAGAGGGTGGCAGAAACGAGAAGCTCCTTGATGGTAGTGAAAGCGTTGTCTGCGGCGTTGGACCAGCCAAGAGTGGCTGGTGTGGCCTTCGTAGTTTGAAGGAGAGCTTCTAGGGGAAGTAGGATTGCCGCGCAGCCTGAATAAACCGCCTGTAGTAATTAACCAGGCCCAGAAAAAAACGGCGGAGCGATTCTGGACGTGGAAGTCGGTGATCGCTTTCACCTTGTCGGGAAGAAGTCGGATGCCACTGGATTCTACCATGTGGCCCAGGAACTCCAAGGACGTGACGCCGAACGCACATTTCTCACTGTTGACGATCAGGCCACGTTCAGCGAAACGCTCGAAAACCAGGCGCAGGTGGCGTAGATGTTCCTCCGGCGATGAGCTGGCGACAAGAACGTCATCGACGTAGGCGAGTGGCATCCACCGAAAAATGAATGCCCTACAAGCTGCTCCTATTCCAACAGAGTCTGACGCAACTGAGGTCTTTTCTAAGAGATGGTCGAGTATTATTGTCATCTCTACCCCATCCTGCTGCGTAGGTCTAGCCTCCGCGTAGCCACCTTCGAAAGGACACTGAATTCATTTGGGACCAAGATGCGAACCAGAGGTTCGGGCGCGTGAAGGACGCAGTTGCTGCTCAATTGCCAAAACTCTCAGGATGTTCAATCCAGGGCCTGCCCATCATTCGTAGCCACCGAATGCGTCCGCCTATGGACTTGGAAAGTGCTGCAGCAGCTTTACGGCAAGGAAGTTCAGACTGTCGCCTTCTGCTTGACGTGCGCTCCTCCAGCTGAGCGCAAGTACTCCTCAGGAGAGCGAGAAGCCCTCGCCTGTTTGTGGGCGTGAGAAACGAAATGCCTAGTGCGTGGTGTCGCCTTTCTCACCTTATGCAGATGCCACCAGGCTCGAGTTCTTGCTGAGCATGCGAAGAACTGTACTTCGTCCACTTAGAATGACTCGGTGGTCAACACGCCTCCTAGAGTATAGCTTGCAAGTAGAATACCAGCGGGGCTGCGAAAATCATGAGTAGCGGACGCACTTTCCAGGCCTCCTCTACCAGATGACGAACGAGACACTATTCTTGACGAAGAAAGCGTGTCTTTCACCGCGCTGGAAGACGAATGCATCGCAAAGGCTTAGCTTGAACAGGAGACGGCTGACGACCCCGAGCTGACCGCCGTGGTACCTTTTATTACCTCGGAATGGCCACAATAGAGAAAGCCGTCTTCTGACGAAGTTAGTTTCTACAGCATCAAAGACACGCTCTCTGGGTGTATGATGGTCTACAGCTGCGGGGCGATCAGTTCGTCGTTCCTGCAAGCATGGTAAGAACACTCATCGCGCGAGCGCACAAAGGTCATCCTGGTATCGCCAGGACGTAGACTCGCCTTTGGGATCTCTACTGGCGGCCACGCATGAATGCGGACGTAAAAGCGGCAGTCCAAACTTGTGGTGCTTGCAGAACCGCTGACAAAAGTGCAAAGACATCGCCGACATCCTTGCAACCAGTCCCCTCTCCCTGACCGGCTTTCCACCGGCTTTCCGCTAAGTGATGACGATGGCTGAATACTTCTCCAATTGGCCGGAAGTACACTTCTGCTCCTAAAGTCACCACAACAACTGTACAAATTTTCTACATATGGTCTCTACATTCGGAGGCGTATGCAGACAGTGTCGTCTGTGACAACGAGCCCCAGTTTTTTCAGAAGAGCTCAAGAATGTCCTGGCTTATCGTGGTATAAATTGCCAGCTGTTCTCAAACTACACACCGTAAGCCATTGGAAAAGTGGAAAGATTTAATCAGACATTCAAGTCCTACGCACAGGGCGCTGCACTCGGAAAGCCGATCGATGCAAGCCGCTGTCCTGGACTATCTTTTCATTTTTCGGTGTACAACCACGCCACTACGGGACGTTCTGCCGTTCTTCTACTCAACGGTCGTAAGCCGTGCAACAGGCTGCACATCCTGGGACTCTCGCACACGGAGTTCCTTAAGAACCCTATTTAGAAAATGCAGCAACTGCGCTGACCGCGTATGGCAAGCGACAGGAGAAGCAGCAGTTAGCTACACTGATGGAAGACGGGTAGCGAAGACACCGCGTCTTAGAGTGGACGATCTCGTTAGAGTAAAGATGCCTGGCCATAGGCAAGGAAGTTCAGCGTTGACTCCTCCTATGCAAATCGTCAAGCAGAGCTGGAGATGGACGTACCGACTTGAGGGATGGGCAGGGTGGGGAACGCCTCAAAGTTGTCACTTGTTCCAGAGCCCGAGACGATCACACACAAACAGAACAGGCCAGCAACGAGGATAGATACAACTTGGACAGCCCACTTCAAGTGAAGCCAAAATAGTTCCCCAAGGCGGAACCCCTTCAGGAAGTGCAAGATGTTGCCACACGTGACTGGCAGCCAACAGCTGCTACTCCCACGCAGTGGCAGCGGCAACAGCACCAAGAACATACACAGCCAGCCGCAGCTACTCCGATGCAGCGGCAGCAGCACTGACCACATACAGCCTTCCACGGCTACTCCGACGCGGTAGCAAAAGGCAATAGTGCCGACCGCATACACCGCCACCCCTTCGGGACCCCAAGACGCTCGCGTGAACTCAGGATGGAGTCCCGTGCAAAGACGTCGAGACGTGGCTTGGCACAAAGGTGACAGTCGCCGGTCGGTGAGCTATTCCTTTCCGGAAGAGCGGCGCATTCGCCAGACGGTCCAATGGAAACGCCCCGGCTGGCAGGACTGCGAAGGCCTTAGCGAAACCGCCGACCACCTTAGCGCTATGGCGATTTTGTTTGATTAACGAAGTATAAACTTAGCTCATGAAATTCGGAAATAGGAGTCAATAGATATTTAATTGATGCGTGTAAGTGTGATTAGTTTTTACAATTTCTGGCCTGGAACACCTAAGTCTGAATGACGTGAATGCATTTTGATGTAGTAATATTATTTTTCGTACAGGTGTCGAAATTGTGTTGACATATGCAACTGATTGTATGTTGTCATTGTAGTTTGCACGCTATGTCCTGATTTCTTTATCCCTCTATCTTTGTCTAGCTGTAGTATATTCACTTTTCGTTTCCTTTAATTGTCAGTCAAGGGGGTGGGGAGAAGAAAGTGCTCTGTTTATCATGTTTCATTTTCACTGTCTTTTCTTCTCTGTGTAGTTCTATCTTTTGATGCTATCATCATTCTTTCTGTTCCTCGTCTTCTTGTGTATAAGTTGGAATGTCTCGTGACATAACTCAGTCTTCCTGAGAGCTCCGACTGGACTGGTTGTTCTTGATACACGTCCCCATGCCCGGGGACTCTACACATGGAGCATAGGTTGAGCTTCAGATACTGTTAGAGTTTGGCTATTATTATCTTTACTTGAACACGAGCCGTTACCCGAATGTTTGGCGATGCTGAATGTCATAACCCGAGCACTAAACTCGGCGCCATGAAAATTATGTGCGTCATGGTGTCACGTGACTCTCGGGGCGAAATCGTGATGTGATGTTGCGTCGCGGTCTCAACAACGTTAATAAATCTAGTGGCGTTCTCTATTTAAATCGACTTGACGCAGTGAGCCACGTGACGTCACGGGGTCACGTGATGTGACATTACTTGACAGCATGTTTTGACACCATGACGCCACGTGACCACGTGGCACATTGTTCGTCATAGTGCAACTTGCAAAAAGCGCTACGAAAACCTGCAATTTCTCATACATTGTAATTCTGTATCTGACGATTTGATCAACACAGAAATACAGCTGCCAATTTCTTATTTCCGAATGTCGTCGACGTACCTGTACACGACGACTACGTTGTGCCCTATGACGCCGACGTTCCCTCGGCCATCATCCAGCAGGCCTTCATAGACGATGCGCGAGGCCTAACTTTCACAAGAGAGAATCCTTCTGAGGAGGGGTTGCAGTTTCCTCGACGTCCACTTTGTCACCGCCAAAGAAGGCATCTGCTGGAGGCATGTCCTCATCTCTCGACCTCCAGCCTGGAGGGGCAGGCTCACTCGACTAAAAGGGGCCGGTTACCCGCGCGACCTCATAGCCCCCACCGCTTATAAGACTCATCGTCGAGGGTTCGTGTGTCCATAAGCCCGCTCGGCCAAATAATTTCTCCACCATCCCATACTACCATAACACCGCCCACCGTCTAAAGGCAGTAGCTCTCCGCTTCGACCCAGACGTGGTGTTCTTGTGCCCGTTCAAGCTGGGCGCGTTGTGCCGCCAAGTGAACACACCTACACAAACAAAGACTGAGTGTGCCAAGCAAGAAACACATGAAGTCTTTCGTCTCCTGCGCGACCGGACGGGTCTATTCTGTGCTCCTCTCGTGTGCAGCAGTGTATATCGGCAAACAGGGCACTGCATCAACGATAGTTTGCGCGAACATGAGAGGCAGGTCGCAAAGGGAGACGCAGATTCGCAGCATCCGATGACTGTACGGGTCGCCATTTCTCCCCTTGTTGTCGCCATCTCTCTCCTTAGCGGAGAGGGAGGCAGCCTAAGGGTGCCTACATGTTTCCGCTCCGCTTTAGGGTGGCGCCAACTTCTTGTTACCCTTTCCCAGATCCTCTCCCACCGCCATTTTTTCCCACTTCTTATTTCGCTAAACGTAAACAACGTTGAGTTTCTGTAGTTTCGACACTCCGGCAACACTGTGAGGCCACTTCCGTTTCCGTTCATAAGAGGAGTCGGAGGCTCAGCGGGATGGCGGTCGTCGTGGCTGTCGCTCTCTTTATTCGGGTGTTTCATATTTTGAAGTTGCGAGCAGGAAGTGTGCGTTGCTTTTATCGAAACGCGAGTTCCCGCGACAAAATGGAACGCAACAGACCGGCATTGAACGCCGAAACCTCGCCGTCGGAACGAGAGCGGTGAGCGCTCCCTAGCCCTAACGAGGATTAGCGGCGTAGTCCGAGCGCACGACCGGCGAGTGTGACAAAATGGTCGACGAAAACAGCGGAGGTTGCCATGGTAACGAGGTAGGCAACACTGGTTTGTCGGCAACAGGTATCACAAACGTTGTCGCCACCCTAAACAGCGGAGCGGCGGAAACATGTAGCAGCCTTCCCGAGATCAGAGCTGACGGCCCCGGCAACAGGAAGGAATGCTCGTTTATGAGAGGGTAACCACCCGCCCTCCCTTTCTCTCTTTTTCGTTTCCCGGCACTTCACGCGCTTCGTTCCGCCGCTGCGAGGTGTCGCCTTTCATTCCGCCCCCTCCTCAATTTCTTAGCCAAAAAGCTGGTTTCGACCTCCTGCCTCCCTCTTCCCACTTTTCCCTCCTGTCCCCATCCCGGCCGGAAATTTGGAGGTCCGCTGCCTGTGGAAAATAAAAATACGGGTGTTGGAAGTCGGAAGATATGCTGCCCGTCTTCTGTCCTTCTATGCGTATCTGTTTCGTGAAACAAATTGTATGCAATACAAACGCGCTCACTGCAAAACAGAAAAAACTACAACTTTATCATGTTGAATCGTTGAGCAACTGTGCAGACCTATTCACAAAGGCTTTGAACGGAAGAAAGTTTCAAGCACAATGTACGTCTGGGCGTCAGAAAAGTGGACATAGTAGCAGACCACAAAGGGGATTGTCTGTAGCGCAGACATGTACAAGTTACTCAAAAAAAGTAATTAAGTTAAGTTACTGAGTATTGACGTCAAAAGTAATTTGAGTAGAGTAGAAATTACTCAAATAGAAAGTAATTGAGAAAATTACTAATTACCGTAAAAAAGTAGCGAATTACTTTTGAAGTTACTTTGAAGTTACTTTTATATGTTTTTTATGGTAAAAAGAAAGTACAGAGGTTTTGATCCGTTAGCGAAATTGTGCTAGCCAAATATGAATCGGCTTGTTTTTTTTTCACAGAAATGCTTTAATAGCTGGTTCTGCTTCTGCGTGCCTAATTGTTTTGTACTTTCTTGTTTGTTTGGTCAATGATGTACTGCGAATGTGTCATTTGTACTTTGAGGTTTAGCACTGTCTGAGCTTGATTTTTAGACAGTGTTTGCTTGTTTACAGTGTTGCATAAAGTACATCTAAAAAGGACTTGAAGTAAAGTACAAAGTAAATGAGAGGTTATGTACTTCAAGTAAAGTAGTAAGTACACCGGGTGCAATGTACTTGAAGTAACGTATATAAATACAATATATTTCACGGTAAAGTACAAGCACTTTTAACACAATCTTTCATGATGCCCTTTCATTCCCTATACTGTGTTTTTTTAACTGGTATGCATTGCTCCAGGGGTAATCGGAGGCGCATCAGTTTTTTACAGAAATGGCAGCAAATATTGTATAAGGTCAAGTCGCCGCAGAGTAGTTGTTTTACTCTCGCTGACGAGCTATTTGACACAATCAACTTAAAGGCACTTATTTCCATCGGTCTTACAGCCGCCATTACTTCACTCAGAGAAATGACCAGATGACGTCTCGAAAGAGCGCGTTTTCACACGACGATACCGCCATTTTTTTGTTTTTTTTTCAAATTTGAGGAATGTACATTGAAGTTGGGAGTTTTACTTTCCTCGAAAAATAGAAGTACATGCTCAGAAAATTTACTTCAAGTAAAGTACAATTTTTCTAAACAGTAGTACTTTAAGTACCATGTACATAGAGTACTTCCCAACACTGCTTGTTTATTATTTTTTATATAAAAACGGTGGGGGAATTACTACAGGTTTCTCGAACGATCTATGAATCTTTGAAGATCTCCATATTCTGAGTTTTGGGAGGAAAGGCAACGCAAAAAGGTAATCTTTGCGTTGCCCTTTAGCACGCGATTCTTCGAGTACAGCACAAACTACGGGAGCACAAGATGAGTTTCAGAGCAGGTGCTGCATTTTGTTGCCTCCTTTGAGTGAGGATGCAGTGTGTGCACCTCCTGTAGTGGGCGAGAGTTTCTACGTTGGGGAGAAGCGGGGACCAGCCCTTTCTTCAAAAGGGTCGAGTCTCCTTGAGCTTCGGGACACAAAGAAACGCCAGTCTTCGGCGCAAATCCCGCAGTTACTCGGCCTCTCTTGCGTCGTGTCTGTTCGCTCCCCGCGCCTCGTAGCAGTGTTGTTGCAAGGGGGGAGGGGGGGGGGGGGGGGGGGGCTTGTGAAACTTTTGGGGGAGTTTCGGACTCTACAAACAATTTTCTCCCCCCCCTTTCCTACGCCACATGCTTCCCCTCTTTGCAAATATCAGCTGATCTTCGAACATCTTATCTCCTTTGTGCAGGAATGTTTGTTGATAAGCAAAACAACCACTAAAATTCGAAAGTAATTTGTAACTTGAGTAGAAGTTACTCAAAAAAAGTAATTAAAGTAAACTACTAATTACCGAAATAAAATTGTAATTGAAAGTTACTAAACTACTCAGAAAAGTAGTTAAACTACAGTAACTTGAGTAGAGTAGTTGAACTACGTACAAGTCTGGCTGTCGCGTAATGAACTGCCCACAGATGGCGCAAATTTCCCATTGGGGCGCTGCCTATTTTTTATTGTATTTCGTGCGCTTAGCTTTATCGTCTAATAAACCAAGATGGTAACTTGACAAGTTGATCACTTTTGGTAGCACGTCAATCTCGCCATACCATCGGCTAGTAATCCGGTCAACCCGCGTAAACGAAAAGACCAGCAGTACCGACGAGTATTCCCAGCACGGCAATGAAGGAGTTGAGGTCAGTCAAAGCAAAGCTGGCGGCCTGCCCAAGTCCGATGCAGAGGGTACCCATGCACGGAAAGGAGGCAATGGGACAACAGACGGCGTCGGAGCATCCCCCTAGTCAAGGCTCTACAGGGTTGAGTGAGAGCGAGGCATCAACAGGGTGAACCCCATTCCCGGATGAAACTATGCGGATAGAAATTGGAGAGGAAAAAATCAGAACGCGTGAGTACGCTTCGGAGCGCGGAGCTTTGGGGACCTAAACTGGTCGAACACAAATCAATCAATTAACCAATCATTCAATCAATCCGATCGATCGATCTAACGTACCCTCACAATCTCATCTGAGCGCTCGGAGAAATCACGTCAAACTACGCCAAAGCGGACCGGCCGAGGGCTCGAATTCCCTGATACGTTCGCTTCAACGCAACGCATCATCCCTTCCGCCGAATGAGTCACGCGGCGAAGCCACGCCGCGATTTGTCGACGCCTGGGAACCGTCGGGATGCCGACTGCGCATGCGTCAGCGTTCAACACTCAAAGAGAAGCAGCGGCGTTTATGTTTCCCCCTTCTTTTGAAAATTGTTTTGAGTCGTCTAGGTCTCCAAATTTAATGTACAAGGGGCCTGTTTAGGTATTTGTCACATTCTCGAAAGCCGAAAAAAGAAGTGATTATAAGCGAGGAAAAAGCGAAATAAACAAACCTAGGTAAGCATTTAAACGCAGAAATAAATGTTAGTGTAAATATTAAAAAAAGTAAGGTCGGATAAATATATATGCAGGAAATTTGGTATTTGAGCTATTTATGACATTACACGACAGTTGTGGCGAAGAAAGCTCCCCAGCCATAAATCAAAGCCATGGGAATTTAGTACATTCGCGCAGTGCAAAAGACGAAGGAGAATGATACAACTAATCCTGACAATATGTAACATTTGTGACAAACTACACCCAGCTCAACGTACATTATAATGCAAAGGGTTTCTTACATAATTAACAAGACATAAAGCGGGGACCAAGAATAGTGATGCTGGTGATGACTATGTTCAATGAATAATATGGCGAAAGGACCCGCGTTATAATGCACTTTTCCTAGTTCTTTCTTGTGTCTTCGTTTGCACGCATGGATCGCGTCGCGGCGCCATTTATTTAGGCGCACTTTTGCGCTAGCTGCGGCTCTGCTGGAAGCGGGCCGCGAGCCGAACTTCGTTGGAAAGACTGCGGTCAGCCGCGGGCCGATCGAAAGTCTTCCGCGGGCCAGATTTGGCCCGCAGGCCGGGATTTGGAAGCCTCTGGTCTAGGTCATTGCTGTTAACGGCGTCGTTGTGTCGCGCTTGTTCGCCTTCGTCGTCTTCAACGGTACAGTGATGCCGTTGAAATGTTGCGTCCCTCGGTGCCGACGTAATTACACCGGATGTCCGAGAGTGGCAGTGTTCAGATTCCCAACGACGAAGTACCTTTGTGATGCTTGGGATACGAGCGATCCCGCGGGACAACCTCACCATCTTGAGCCACCCAGTGCGAAAAATATTTATTTTTAAAGTCATTGTTTTGTCTATAGTAGAACGCTAAGGAACTAGAAATGTAGTCACGCAAGAGTTCAAGTAAAATTTCGAGTGGCTTCGCGAACATTCTAATCGTTTCGAAAGTCGAGGAACTTGTCGTGCTTTGTCCTTACTGAAACCAACACACGTAACTTCATTCGCTTTGCTGGTACCACTCCTCTCCTTTAGTGATCGGTTATGGCGTTTCACAAATTTTCAAAGGTTTTCGACTTCGGGCAATGACTGAAGCACACTACTTTTGCTCATTTGTTCATTCTCGCAGCCCCTTGGCTCACGCTTCTCTCTGCTTACACGAAGGCGCTTTTATTTTCTGTGTGTGCGAGCTTCACTTCACCGGACGCTGAAGTGATCCGGGAGAATCTTTATGTCGACGACGCTACCGGGCGCGCGTTAGCTGCGACACCGACTTGGCCGCGTATTCATTCTGGAGCAGTTCCACTGAAGCTCCCAGGGTGACCGATCTACTTGTCAACTGCGAATACCAAGAGCGAAGACCCGAACTCAAAGACGACGCGAATGGGTGTCGCTGCTGTGCAAGACGCGGATTGCAGACTTGTTCATTTGTGTCTATGTGGTTGTTTGTGATATTATGTGCTTGCGTCAAGCCTTGTGAAGACACTCGATGGATACTTGAGATGTCGTTTGAAGGTGAGAAATGCCCCATTTGCTATCCAACTTTCATGTGAAGGCTTGAAGCCGTGCAACTTTCTCTAATATACTATGTTTAAGTTCAAATATTATTTTTATTATTATCAGCATTGTAGTTTACTTTCACTTTGGAAACAAATTTAAAACTTATGTAGCATTAAAGATGACTGCAAACCAAGTTTTTTGAGTGAAAAGAATTGACAGATTTTGTCAGATCTATGAAAAAATCTAACTTACAACTTTAATCAAGTTTTCTTACATTTATATTTGTTGTGCTTGCTCCTCCTACACATTAACAGTTTTGTAAAGCACTAACTGTCGCAAAAACTATAAAATGCAAAAAAATATCCTAGCTAGCTCAAGTAAATTACTGGTTTGAAGTGCAGTTGCAGCCTTGATAGTGTTCTTTTAGCTGTTGCACGTGTCTGATAAAGCAGAGGCGCATTCCTGCAAAGTTTGTGTCATAGCGCAACAGAGTCGTTTTACTCATACTTTTCTCACAAATAAGGCTGCTAAAACTCAGAAATAAAATAATAAAAACCTTAGTTGCTTTGATAGGAAACACATTTGAACTACTTTAAGTTGTGTTAAATTACATTTTCCTTTACAAAAAAAAAAAAACGCTGGAGACACGAGTAAGCATTTAAGTACTACTGTTAGTGAAACTAAGTCCACGAATACACAAGCGGTACACTGGCGAGCTGGTGGACGTTTATCCTTATTATTGATCAGCTCTGTGGCGCAGTGGATCTGGATATAAGGAAGGTGGTTCAATGAATTCATTGAGCTCAGTTAGAGACGTGTTCCTCTCTGTTAATTTTTCTACCACCGTAAAAGTCTTTTACCTTCCGCTCCAATTTCAGGGTTAATGTACTTATGAACGAAGTCCAAACATTTTTGAGCGATAATTACATCATATTACGGCTTAAACAAACCACGCATATCTTTCTCGAGAGGTCGTAATGTCCGCATTTCTGTCATGCACTTCTTCGAAATAACTACGAATGATAACAAAAATCTTGCAAACTGATATTACTGTGAGCCGTTAAACATAATTAATGTTTCAATAATCGTTTGTAGCTGGCCTTTTATCCAATAAAACATGTTTTGACTATCAAACGTCGTTAATACGATAGTTCGTCCACACTCAAAGTAATTATTTTTTTCCCGTAACACAGTGCACACGATCGCCTGCGCAAAAAACAAAAACAAAAAAAACCGGACTTTATTCGTTTTTTTTATTGATTTACTTTAATCTCACTAGGCGCATTTTTGCACACTAAGACTCGTTCGTACGACGGCAAATCCACGCGCGATTCGCTCAGTTCCATACTGCACCGCGGCGTCCGTCGTCCGACGCCCGTGACGTCACCGAAGGAGCACTACGGTCTTGTCTTCTAGGCGGTGTGGCTCGGGAACAACTTTCTGTGACATTTCCAAGGAGGGAAGGAGAGCGCGCAAACAGCTTTAGTTATCTCTCAGTGTGGAAGGGGAACGCGACAGAACAGCACACGACAAAACAGCACGCGACAAGACAGCACGGTCAAAACAGCACGCGTCAAAACAGCACAGCGTCAAAACAGCACGGCGACAAAACAGCACGCGTCAAAATAGCACGCGACAAAACAGCACAGCGTCAAAACGGCACAGCGACAGAAGAGCACGTGCCAAAACAGCACGGCGTCAAAACAGCACAGCGACAAAACAGCACGCATGTAGCAACTTCGAGCGCGCTCTTCACCTCTCTCTGCGCGAATAATTTCGAACCTCCTTGACCCTTTCATTTATTGTCGCTAGGTTATAAAGAATTTATTGCCTATTTCAGTGCTTACCAAACTCCGCAACCCGGAGACCCCCCCAAAATATAAAAATACCGCGTCACGACCCCCGCTTGCGCTTTTCACGAGGCTACAAGAGTCAGTTTCAATGATGAGTACTAGTAGCAGTTCACATAATAAAATGTATGCTGAAGCTAGCTAAACTGAAATCCATAACAAAAAATACTGATGGCAGCAATTGCTTGCGACCCACTGGATCTGTCGGACCCACAGCTTGGAAGGCACGGAAGTTGGTAGTGAACCACAATTTCTAGCACAACAGGAGTTACCGATCGGCATCCAGCGTAAAGCATTCTCGTAAGGTGACAGGCGGAAAGCTTTAAACAATTAAATGCAATTGTTCGAACCTCCTTTTATAGCGAAGCTGTTGTTGGTACGTTTGTCGGATTTTTCCTTGTCGTTGATAGTCAGCATATTTAGAGTTCACCGTTTTCGGCTTAAACCAAATAAAACCAGTAAACGTACGCCGAATTCATTTTTGCAAATTCGGTTTTAACTGAAAAAGGTCAGTATTTTCGAGGGCGTTTGGAAGGCGTAGGTAGGGGGGGGGGGATTTGACTCATTACTGACCGTATGACCACTTCCTTTCGCAGTTTTCAGCTTGTTTCCGAGATCGGTTCAACTTTCAACAAAAGCTCCGGCGCAGGGGTCTTCAAGACGAAATCTGGGTTTTTCACCTGATAGGGATTTGTGTGCCGAATTCTTTGTTCAAAGAAGAGAGTTTAATCGTGAACTGAACAATGAAAATCAAGGGCGTCCGTAAATGCCGCACATCTTTTAACACCCCTAGCTTCCGTCTACTAGAGGAGGGCATAAATACGATTGTTTTATTGTCGTTTCTGTGGTCGGCGCGAATTTACCACCTCTCGCAGTCGTGAAAATGGGGAAAAAACGCACTGAGTACAATGCTTGCAAATTTCTGGATTTTGATATTTGCCTCTCCGACCGAAGTGGTAGTGAAGCTCATGTTCGTCCTGTGTACAAATACGAGCACACGACGATAATGTCAGATCACGATAGGGCCCCAGTGCGTCTTGCAGAACAGGTCGCGTCGGCTGCCACAGACAGCAACAAATAAGAAAACCAGTACCTGGTTTACTCACTATACATTTTAAACAAACGCTTTTAAATATTGCATTTTCGTCAGTATACTGGTTTTCGTCAATAAACCGAAAAGAACCGAGAAGTTTATGAGTCTACAAATATTCACCGCAATAAACCGTAAAACTTCTGTTTGGAATAAAAACGAAAAAAGTACGCCGAATTTCAAAATAATAAAAACCGAAAACGCCAAACCCTAGCTATATTGTCAATGTCCTGTTTTGACGCTGTGCTGTTTTGTCGCGGTGCTGTTTTGACGCCGTTCTCCTCTGTCGCTGTGCCCTTTTGACGCTGTGCTGTTTTGTCGCTGTGCTGTTTTGACGCCGTGCTGTTTTGGCACGTGCTGTTCTGTCGCTGTGCCGTTTTGACGCTGTGCTGTTTTGTCGCGTGCTATTTTGACGCGTGCTATTTTGTCGCCGTGCTGTTTTGACGCTGTGCTGTTTTGACGCGTGCTGTTTTGACGCGTGCTGTTTTGTCGCGTGCTGTTTTGTCGTGTGCTGTTCTGTCATGGTGCCCCCGTGCACAGTCGTCTCGTCCCCTACCTCAATTTCTATCCGCATAGCGTGGCCTCAATAAACCTTACGTTGCAAAACTAGCAACAAAAAACAAAAGGAAAAAAGGGTACCCGCGTTTAGAATGTTCAAAAACTTTCCCGATTTGACAGATGGCGCCACAAGTTACACTCATCGCTAACACGGTCGCCTGCGAACATGTCCTCCGCTGACTTCGGCAAGCTTGTTGGCTTCATTGCTTGCAGAAAGAGAACCCCAAATCAAAATTTCACAAGGTAAAACGGACCCCCTCAATGCATTTTTCGGTAAAAGTGTGAGCTTTCTGTATGCGGGCGCCAATTTTTCCCATTCGTTTTACGGCGTAAGATTCACTGATACTAGCCTTTCCATCGCTTATCAACCAGGCGAAAAACGCCCAGTCACTTGGTTCTGGACGGATGCGCGGGGCCTGATATTCTGCATAAGTGCACGCTGATTACGCGTTCCATAGCCAGGCAAATACCCTCGTTACACTGGCACACTTAACTGCAGACTTATTAAAATAGCTAATGTACGTTTTCCCGACTACAAAAAAATGATCGGGAGTTTTCTTGATCCTACTGTAAAACCTCGGTGTTTTCTTTCTGTGGTCTTTGATACGTACTTTAGCTGTTTAAAATGTTATATCGCACCGTTATCGAAGCCCCTCGTAAAATTTGGGGCCGCCTGTTCGACTATAGGGCTCTGTACGTCGAAATGAAGTTTTGGGGTGTATTATATGGGACAAAGGGTGTAACAATACACCCTTTTACGCCCTTTTTTCTTGAGAGTGTACGCGTAACCACAATTACCGCTCTTCGGCGACGTGCGGGACAAAAGCGTCGCTGTGATCGGCGTTCCACGATTGGTCAAATCAATCACTACGACGTCTTGAGCACAATCCTATACTGTACTCCTGACCTGCCCAGAAAAGCGTGTGCCAGAGCGGGCCTCGTAGTACAGGCCACGGCCGCAGCGTTTCTTCACGCTAGGACTGCGCGGCGCTGCGTAAAGGTATTTCTGTACTCTATAGGGCACCCGCATATCAATCAAAGGCGCGCAATGGCGGGGCAGCTTTATCTGGTCCTGGCCTCTTCTTCTCGCGGGATCTCAACAGTAGGCGCATAACAGATTCGTCGCTATAGAGGCGCCGGCTGCCAGCACCGTGACCATCTATGGATGGGTGATCCGTAAACGCGCCTTATTTCGATGATATAGTAGTGCCACTAGCTTTCTGGCACGAGAGCAGTCGGAGATGAAAGAAAAAACGCACTTGCGCTTTTATGTTGCGAAACGCGTTTTTGCGATCAAGCAAACTGAGAGCGATGCGTCCATGCCGCAGTGCTATGCAGCCTGCTGGCGCAGCATCAAGCAACGCCCCCCCCCCCCCCCCCCCCCCGCCCAAAAAAAAAAAAAAAGAAGAGCCAACAGCAATTCCATATTACCATTAGCCGGTTTGCCGCGCGCCATGTGGACCGTGCGCTAGACAGGCTTTGATCCGCGTTCGGGTCGCAGAAAGGCTAGAAAAGCCTTTGCCGAGCGCACCCAACGGCCAAGCAGTGCACTTCATCGGCCAGCCCGTGGGCAGATCAGTGGTGCTGTCCTGGTCTCGAACGCGAATCGTTCGAGTTGTTACGTAACTGAAACGTTCGGCGGAGCCTCAACCTCGAAATATTCGTGTTTAAGTCTGCACCCCAGCGTTCGGGTTCACGCACGCGGCCAACTCGAATCTGCACCCCCCCCACATAGGCGGTGACGTGGCTACGTAGTTGGGGCCACAGAAACCCCCGCATTTCCTTTGTTTTCTGCTCTGTTCGTTCTTTTTCGGGCGTGGAAGCGAGCGAATAATCGATGAAAAGCCTAACTTCCGGAGATTCAAAGAAATAAAATATATAATATCCTATAAAAATCGAAACATTATTTTCAAGATTAGGGCGCTAAAGTAAATTTAGCTAAACAGGTCCACTTCAACGGATGGATAAGGGTGTCATCTCCCGGGTAAATGATCCAACCAACTGGTGCGCACCCGTGGTCATTGTTCCGAAGCCCAACGGGGCAGTACGTATATGCGTTGACTTCACGGAGACTAAACCGCTACGTCTTGAGAGAGTGGCACCGTCCGTCAAGTATACTCTTGGTCTTTTTCAAGGCGCAAAAGTCTTCTCAAACTCGACGCAATTTTCGAGTTCTGGCAGAGTCCCCTAAGTGACAAAAGCAAGAAGTACACCACTTTCATCACGCCATTCAGGAGGCTTTCTTCAACAGGCTCCTATTCGGCATCTGATATCTGCTCCTGAGCACTTTCAAGAAGAACACACATGCACCCAGGAAGTGAGCGGCGTCATCTGCTTCACGGACAATGTTCTGATCTAGAGAACATGCAAGGAGGACCACGAGGAGATGCTACGTACAGTCCTCCAAAATATTTCCAGTGCAGGGATCACACTCAACAATGCAAAATGCTTGTTCAGGACGGATTAGTTCACGTTGATTGGCACAAAATAGAGAACCTGAAAATTCGACGTGACATCTGAAAAGTAAAGGCGGTTATAGCCTACATCAATAACAAAACTGTAGAGGGTGCTTCAAATGGCGCCCTATCTGACTCGGGTTTCGGCCAACTTCGCCGAAATCCTAAAGCCCCTCACTTGAGTGCTCTCAAGAAAGGAAGAGTTCATCTGGGGATAACTCCAACAAAGCGCCTTTAACAAATGGAAACAGGTCTTGTCTTCCAGTCCTTTGCCACGAAGGAGACCGCAGTGACTGTGGACGCTTCTTCATTCGGACTCGGTGCCATTCTCCGTCCACGTCAAAACAATGGGAGGCACAAACTTATCTCCTATGCCTCGAGGCTCTTGACTGACCCAAAAAGCGCTACGCGCAAATCGAGAAACAATTAAAGTGACTACCTTCAGTATGGGCATTCGAAAAATTCAGTAACTACATCGTCAGAAGAATATTCAGATTAGAAACTGATCAGAAACCACTATTGAGTCTATATTCCTCCAAGTAGCTCGATGACCTCTTCCCATGACTTTAGGGGATGCGCACGCACATGATGAGACAGACTTATAGGATAGTCTATGTTACAGGAAAGGAGATTAGAGCCGCAGATACATTCTCAAGAGCACCTCTACGCCTGGAAGAGCCATCTGAACTGAAGTAAAAGTTGAGACATTCGTTCGATTTGTAAGGTCAAGCACACCGTCTACCATTTTGATCATCCAGTGGCTCGTCGATAGCCAGAAAACAGACAGAAGTTTGCCAACGGGTAAGTGTCAACTGCATGACGTGTCCCAGCTGACGTGATCTCGACAACAAAGTTTAGTCTTTCTATTCATTCCGACATCACTACACTATTAAAGACGATTTGTTCATGTTCTTAGAAAGAGTCGTCGTGTGAACGTCTTGCAGAGCCGAAGTCTTATGTTTGTTTCAGTAGAGACACATCGGGATCGACAGAACTCAAGCACGTGCTAAAGACACAATATGGCGGCCCGGAATGATCAGATATATTGAAGAAAAGTGAAGGGCTGTCACATTTGAACCCAGACATCAACAAACACGAAGATGCCACAAATACCAACGAATTCCCCGAAAGACCTTGGCAACGTGTGGCAATGAATTTATTCTACCAGAAGACGCAGTGGTGGTTGATAGTGAGCGACGAGATCTCCAGATATTCAGAGATCACTCGGCTCAAAAACGCAACCACACAGGTCGTAGTTATTCACTGAAAGTTTATATTCGCTCAACACGGTATTATAGAAGTTGTCATCTCGGACAATGACCCGAATTTTCACGTGTGCGAACCTCAGAATTCGCCATTTTTGCTAGGAAATACGGCTTCCAATATATTACATCTATCCCTCATTATACACGAAGCAACGGACTTTCAGAGGCTGCAGTGAAAATAATTAAGACCCCCAAAGACAAACTAAACCCCCTGAAAAAAAAAAATACAGCCCCAGGTGAACTGCTAATGGGACGTAGTTTACGGTCAACAGTTTCGCTCCCCAACAGACCGCATGTTGAGACCAGCGGCTCCAAACGTCCAGCAGCTCAAATCGTTTAAAGCAGGCTACTGACTCAAGCAAGGGGCAGCCCACTACCAACACCATGTATGGTACCCGAGATCTGTCAGACATAGTCGACGGAACAGACGTATGAGTGGTAGGACCACCACAATGGAACCGTGCAGAGCCCAACATTGCAGCCACGCTGGTACCCCGTGGACATCGGCCAAAGCATCGTGCGAAGAAACCGCACCCGTCGGGTACCGTACGCCAATGAAATGACCACCACAGATTCAGTGGCTCCTGACCTAAGAACATGGGCAAAAACTGCTTCGAGAGAGATGTGGGGACAACTCGCATACTCACACAAGTGGACGCTGTATTAGACGTTTGGATTGCTATTCGGAAGAATAACTATTGCCAAGGAACGAGGGATGTGTATATGTCGCCTGACCACGCCTGGTGGCCAGAACAAGCTAGGTGTGCAGGACCAGGGACTGCACATGCTGGCTCGGGGCACGTTGAGGCAGGTCGATTCTATACTCCGTACACCATTGAGTTGAGACTGCAGCCAAAGCTACAAGCGCGAGCTAACACGTGCTCCTGAGCTTTGAGAAGTGCATTTCTAGCGCGAGTGCTCGCTTGGAGGAAGAATGTTTCAAAGCCGCGACCTCCTGCTCTCGTGCTTATGGCATCGCCTGCAGTCTCAGCTTAAGGGCGAATGGAGCATAGCTGAACTCGAATGAGACACGGACCCGTGAAGCTTGCGTACATAAGAGCGATGACATAAAACGAACACGCAGAAATAGGCTAGGTCAGATGTTTCAGCTCATATTGTCTGCAGGGGTAAAAGCTGCCGCGAAAGAGGAAAGGTTACCGAAAGCATATGCGAAGCTGTAGATAAGGGTAGCCAGCCACGCCGCAGGCTGCCTCTTGGAGCCCGTGAAGTAGTCGGACACGGGCGCAAAGAGCACAGGCACCGAGCGGCGGAGCAGGGCGCCGCAGAGCGCGTTCCACGCGGCCGCCAGGGCGACCATCTGGGCGTGGCGACCGTCAGCGTGCATCGAGGTGGGGGAGGCAGGCTCCATTTCCGCAGGTCTGCGTAGGACCCACTGGTCAGTCGAAGCTGGTGGCCGCGCGATGAAAAAATCAGCAGAACCCATCCTTTGGGAATGATTATCTACGTTAATGCGAATAGCATCAAACGGTGCGGAGTTATGCGCGTTCGTCAGGTGGCCGGCACACTCTAGATACGCCAGCCCACTCTTGAGGCGATTCTAAATTTGTTGACACTTTCACAGCCCTGGCACGATCTCCACAGCCCAGCACGTGCGTTTGTGTCAATTAGGAAGGCGAGCAAAGCACGCGCCATACGCACAAACACTCCAAAATGGTACCGACCAGACTTTCTGGCGTCTCAGCTAGTCTCAACCAACGGTACTCTAAACGGTTGTTTATATCTTTACCATAGGACGCGCTTTACAGCGTCTGTCACAGCTACCGGTGCGCGCGCGTTCCATGCATGAGGGCTCATTCCGCTCTCGTGAGGCTGAGCACGGCCGCTACATCACCCTCTCCCGAGCGCCGGAGAGGGTGAGCTAGCGGCCGTGCTCAACTCGCGAGAGCGAACAGCCCTCGTGCATGCGCTGGTAGCCGTGAGCAGCGCTGTAAAGCGCGTCCTATGGCAAAAGATATAAACAACCGTTTAGAGTGCGTTGGAGATGACTGCCTTCATAGCTCTGTGGTTAGCGCGTCTGCCTGCTGATCAAAGGGTCAACGGTTCGAATCCCAGCCGGCGCCGGTCTTTTTTTATTTATTTATCGACCCGCGGCGTAAGAGGTTAGATAGCCAGATAGATAGATACATAGATAGACGAAAAGTGCGTGAAGTATCAAAGAATGCTATTCGCATTGAAATGCTATTCGCATTAATATTCGCATTAAAAACTGCAGCTCCGAAAAACGGAAACAAACCAATAAACGTTCAATAAACCAATAGACCTTCGGCTAAATTACCCAAGCACCAAAGATAATGCCGGGAACGTCGGTACACGCGCTGCACGCGCTCTCCTTCCCTGTATAAAGAGTCGAAGTAAATAATCTAATTAAGGCGTTGAGGAACGCACGTGCAAAGGGTGATTTGGTTTTAGATTTTGTTGCTTTCGAGCAGTCAATTCCGCAGACGCCAGCGCGTGTATCCACGTCCCCGGCGTTCTCTTTGATGCTTGGGTGATTCGACAGAAGGTCTATTCTATACTTAGTTTCACCTTCCGTCCAGACGCAGCGGATGCTACGAGGGAACGGGACCAATCAAGCAGCGTCAAAAGTGCAAGTCACTAAGCTTGTTCTGTGTATGATTGGTTCAGCGATGATAGAACATGCACAGAAACATTACGAACACCATGATGATGCACTTTTGACGCTGTCTGACTCGTCATATAATCTCGTAGCATCGGCTGCGTCTGGACGGAAGGTGAAACAAAGTATAGCTCACTTGCACCGACGAACCAGGGAAATCACGCGATTTGCCTTTCGGTAGAATTCATGAAATCACGATAATACGCATGCTGAATCACAGCAGTATTACCTAGATGACAAGGCCTGCGCATGACGTCATCGTTAGGTGATACCCGACTCGTCCCACGTGGCAAACACTCTGAAGCTCGACTACAGTCGCGCCAATGCGACAGACGTGCGCGTCTTGGCGTCGCCGCCTGCTGGCGTCGCCGCGTGAGGGCGCGACGCTCGTTGTTAGACGCTGCAAAGCGCGCTGGCGGCGGTGCTGACACAAACCAGGCGGCGCTGCGTGTATCCATCAGCCACGTTTGCGTGATCGTTCGGCTAGGCCTCGTGTCCAATCAACGCGTTGAAGGACGCCCGGCATTCGGACTCGATTGACGCAGGTCCACTTGCGCCTCGCCGTGCGACTGTGATGACGTTTCATCAACTCGAAGGAAGAGGAGAATGTTTGCAGGTTTAGATCGTTCAAGGTGGTGTTGGTTCGCTGCGCACCTCCAAAATTGCTGCATTTGATACATGAACCTTTTCCCGCGGACGACATATTTTGGGTGCCATAACAGAATGTATCTTACCGCACTGAGACGCCCAGCTACTGAAATGGGTGACAAAGGAATTCTCGCAAAGCCGGCTGCTTTAGGCACAAGAGCATCGAGGTGCCTAAAAGGTCGGTGACTTATTGCGTGATAACGAAGATGAAGTAAAGCAAGCGGGAATGAAAGGAGACAAAAAGTGAAGGCCAGTCATGGCGGCGCAGGCGCTCAAATGCGTCTACACATGGCATGCGTGTGACGTCATTGCAACGTACAAATGGCCATTTCATAGGCCGTTTTACTTTAAGTTCGATCGCAGCCAACGTTATCAGGTCAACTCGGCTACGGAACTGTTCATATATATACGTTGCTTCTAAGTACTCCCTTTCCCTTTTCTACGGTAACGGCGGCGAATTTAGTGGAACGCATGTGTTTTGAAGCACAGCGTCCAGATGGCGCTTCACCATAATTTATGAAACACACAGTTTTTAAATAACACCCTATATGGCGCTTCAAGCGGCAGGAAGTGGACAGGTGGTTGAGGGGAGAGAGGAGTTCTACAACTCCCGGCAGAGGGGAGCTGTGGAACTCTCCTCTGCGGGAGTTCCACGACTGAGCTACTCTGGGAACGTTTACCGCAGCCGAAGTTAAAATCCCAAGGAGCCATGTATGCAGCACCAAAACTGCTACGTCCTGGCGCTCTTCGATGTTTTTACGTTTGCCGTCATCCGGTAAACCAATGACGCACAAAAAGGAGAGCAGGATTAGGGCGCATTCACTATGCAGGAGAAGTTCTCTTCGCTGTATTTTTCGCAGGTAATTAACCCGCAGTCACTCGTAACATTTCACTTTTGATATTTGCGTTAGCGATGTTGAGGCAGCCACGAAAATGATTGCACATGTAGCACTTGACAATATAAAGTTATGAGAATATCAGAGGAATCCGGTGCTGTTACAGGCGTCACTACGGGCTGTTCGATGGTCGGCGAAGCAATAAGACGCCAGGCCGAAGTATCGACGTTCCCGCCAAAGAGACGGAGTTGCGATCAAGATATGTATAAAGTGACTCTTACTTTGGGGTATGTTTATTATTCGATAAGAAGGTCACGTCGATCGGCTTTTTTATGAGTTAAGGCAGTAACTACAAGCCGCGCTCGCCCAACACGACGGATTTCGTGATGTACGCTGTGTTGGTGAGGCATAAGGGGGCGGGCGGTAGGGCGTGCGGCCGCGCAGCGGAAATGCCAGCGAGCAGAGCAGCTCCGTCTGCTGGATTGTATGCCCCCGAGATCCGTCATTCGGCTACTGCACCACCGAGATCGATTGCTTCGAGTACAAAATCTGCGAGCACTCGCTATTCGCCAGAGGAAGTGGCTCAAGGATATGAGTTAATTTACAAAACCCACGGTCCTTCTAGCAGTTGTCATGTTTCTGCAGCGCAAAGGTAAGGACGTACGATTACAAGCTTGCAAAGGCTCCTTCGCGACCACGCCACACGTACTTTCGCTTTCGCTAATGTCACAGCCCCCCCCCCCGCAGGGGGCACCTGCAATAGTAGGTGTTTGGAGAGTGGCGTCACCACGGACCCCGAGCCATACGGGCTGGCCCGCCCACGCCTGGCTGTGCGTGGCTTTACCCGTGTCTGGGGAGAAGGTCACCCTTGTGGTTGAGCCGAGCCCGGGTGTGGTTGGAAAAAGCGCGCTGAAAATCGGCACCCAGTGAATACCATACACACATAGCTTGCAGGTGTTGCCAATGCTGGGTACAGAAGATTATTTCTACGTACTGGTTCCCTCGAGCTACTACTTCTGCGGCGTGAAATTAACAAGGTGAATTGAACACTCGTGGCACAAAAAATATTCACATGGCCGCGCGAATCACGTTACGGGCAAGGCATGTACAGGCCATAGGTAGTACAGTCCTCGGATATTCCTACTAGGGGAGGTTGTCACGCATTCACGCCACCGAGCTGCACGAATCGTAACTACAGTACCCTTGGCCACGCATGAACTATTGACGTCAGGAGTGCGATACGCATTGCGCTTTCGGCTGGCCGACTTTGGAGCGAGGGATAGAGAGCTCGTGCTCAATTCATTTCGTTTCCGTACCCCTTTATACAGATCCCGAGATGCTATTCCTGTCCGATATACTGATAGACCGATTAATAACCATTTTGTTCTGCAGATTTACCTCCGAATAAACAGCCAAAGTATGAAGAACTTGAAGCTCTTTGTGATCAGCTACCTCATCCTTTTGTGTTCGTAGGTGATTTCAATGCTCATAACCCTCTCTGGGGAAGTGGACAAAGGGATACACGAGGAGCACTTATTGAACGTTTTTTTTATACTTTAAACAGGATTGTGTTCGCTCAACTCTAAAAAGGCTACACACTTTTCCTCAGAAACACGTACATTCACATTAACCGTCCTTTCACTTGTGCATCCGACATTACTTCCGCTATTGTCATGTAGAGCCATCCCTAACCCCTACGGCAGTGATTATTTTCCCATTATTTTAGGTTTCCACAATCATCCTGTCAAACTTCCAACACGGTCACCCCGGTGGAAGTTTTGACAAAGTCTAACTGGACACTTTTTACGCAATCATCTCTTTTAGCTATTGCATCCCTCCATCAGTTCTTTGTCGAGAAGGCAACAGGTCGTACCACGAAACACATACTAGAAGCTGTTATGCTTGCAATACCGATGACGTCCACTCACCTCCCCAAACGGCCTAAGCCATGGTGGAACGAGGACTGCAAAGAGGCAGAGAAGAAAACAAAATAAAGCTATGGGGAATATCTACGCGATATCCTGCACCAACTAACCTTATTTCGTTCAAGACAATGAAAGCGTCGGCACGATTTGTTCGCGGGCAGTCGAGACTTGCTGGGAGAAGTATGCATCTTCTGTAAATAGTCAGGTAACGCCAAAGGAGCTTGGGCATCGAGTTCATAAAATTAATGGCTCGTATCGTGCTGTTTCTGTTCCTCGTTTGACAAAAATGAAGTATGCCCTGAAAGCCTGTGAGGAACAGATAGATATTCTTGACGAGCATTTAGAATTTGTTTCCAGCTAAAAAAAACAAAAAAAAACTACATCACCTACATTTGTTAGACACAAAGCCACAGGTTGAAAAAAAGGCCGTGAAAATTTTCGGCTGGTTTTCAAGATTCATACTATGCCCCATTCACATTGCGTGAACTTGAAATGCTTCTTCACATATCCTAATCAGTCTGCTACCCGGTCCAGATCGAGTTCTATTACATTATGTTCCAACATCTTCATCCTTCTCCTCCTGAACATATTTTGTGCCTTTTCTATAAAATCTGGTTTGAAAATAATTTTCTGTTCGCTTGGAAGCTTGCCTTCGTGGCTCCCTTGCTGAAGCCAGGAAAGGATCCTTCATGTCCGTCTAGCCACAGGCATGTAGCTTTGACGAGTTATCTATCAAAGACTGGAAATAATGATCAGCAAAAGGCTTGTGCATTATCTTGAAAATAACAACATTCTGGACAGACACCAGTGCGGCTTTCGATCTTCTCGGTCCACAGTAGATCACTTGGTTCGTTTCGAGATAGCCGTGAGAGACGTTTGTGAACAAACAGCAATGTCTTTCTGTGTTTTATGATCTGGAGAAGGCGTATGATACTGCCTGGCGATTTGGAATACTGCAGGACCTAATCGACATTGGTATCCGCGGGCGCATGCTCGGCGCCATTAAAGGTTATCTAGAGTGCCGTTCATTCGTATTAAGCTAGTCACTGCCTTTTTCTCGAGATTTTTTGCAAGCAAATGAAGTTCCCCAGGGTGGTGTACTTAGTGTTACTCTTTTTATTTTTTTTTGAAAAAGAACTCTCTGCTCGTGTGATACATTCTTCAGTTCAATATTCTATCTACGTTGATGATGTCAGAGTTTCAGTCTCATTATGCAAACTTTCTTGTTGTGAAAGGAGGTTTTAGGTGGCATTCAATCATTTGACAAGCTGGGCCAATACAAATTAGATTAAGCTGTCGAAAAAACCCCCATCCTTTGGGAATGATTATCTACGTTAATGCGAATAGCATCAAACGGTGCGGAGTTATGCGCGTTCGTCAGGTGGCCGGCACACTCTAGATACGCCAGCCCACTCTCGAGGCGATTCTAAATTTGTTGACACTTTCACAGCCCTGCGCACGATCTCCGCAGCCCAGCACGTGCGTTTGTGTCACTTTAGGAAGGCGAGCAAAGCACGCGCCATACGCACAAACACTCAAAATGGTACCGACCAGACTTTCTGGCGTCTCAGCTAGTCTCAACCAACGGTATTTAAACGGTTGTTTATATCTTACCATAGGACGCGCTTACAGCGCTGTCACAGCTGCCGGTGCGCGCGCGTTCCATGCACGAGGGCTCATTCCGTCTCGTGAGGGCTGAGCACGGCCGCTACATCACCCTCTCCCGAGCGCGGGAGAGGGTGAGCTAGCGGCCGTGCTCAGCCTCACGAGAGCGGAATGAGCCCTCGTGCATGGAACGCGCGCGCACCGGTAGCTGTGACAGCGCTGTAAAGCGCGTCCTATGGTAAAGATATAAACAACCGTTTAGAGTGCGTTGAATGACTGCCTTCATAGCTCTGTGGTTAGCGCGTCTGCCTGCTGATCAAAGGGTCAACGGTTCGAATCCCAGTCGGCGCCTGCCGTATCCTTTGTTTGCTTATCGACCTTATGGCGTAAAGATATGCCAGACAGATAGATAGACAGATACATAGACGAAAAGTGCGTGAAGTATCCAAAGAATGCTATTAGCATTAACAGAAGCCGTGTATGGTTTTATCGCCGGCGAGGGAGTTTTTCAAGAACCCTCCTTAGCTATCTATGGGCTTCTTATTGTGGTGAAAGTGAGCACAAGTTTCCCGGTCTTCTATTAGATTCAAAGTTAACATTTGTTTCACGGATGAAGCAATTAAAGTCAAAATGTGTCAAATCACTAAGCGTTCTCAATGTGTTGTCCCATCAATCTTGGGGCTCTGATCGACTCTGTCTCTTGCACATTTATCATTCAGTAGCTCGGTCTTGACTCGATTATGGTAGTTTTGTGTGTGGTTCAGCCAAAGATTCAGCGTTGAAGATGTTGGATCCCATTCATAATCAGGGGCTGCGGCTAGCTACCAGTGCTTTCAGCACCTCCCCGATTGCCAGCCTCTATGCGGAGGCTAATGAAAATTCTCTAGAGAAAAGTCATTTTGCTTTGGGGTTTATGTATTCAAAATATTGGGCTGTCTATGTTTATACAGCCTAGAACTTATCTGCCTCAACGGGCGACTTGTCTCCCAGCTGTAGATGGGAAATTTAACCAGTGCAGTACAGACCGCTAACCTGGGGTCTTTAATGTGCACCACGCAGTAGTGATACCGACCGCACGCCGGTACGATGCCCATCCAGATCGGAACAGGCTGGATTGAACAGGATCCCTGGGTTCTGCAGCGCGAGCTTTTCTCCACGTGCTCCGGGCTGGTGTGCGCTAGTCTACTCAGACACCAATCCCTGTTTATGTATTCACTTTGTGTAACATCAGTTCCCTCTATCCAGCTTTTGAATCGGTTGAAAAAATTAAGTTTGAGAGAAGTTTTCAAAATAAATGAAGTATTGTCCCTCCCTTTGCCTTGAGGCGTAGTAAGGAAGCAGAGGCTTTGACTGTCACCCAAGCCACCTGTGACAAAGTACATAAGCTCTGCAGCTCCTTGGGATTACTCTCTCTTCATTGTAACTTCACTCTGACAAAGCACATAAGAAAGATACTCCGGATGAAGTGCTGAGGCAAGAATTTTCTGAAATATAAAGCCGAGTTGCCAGCACCACTTCAACATTTACACAGATGGTACTAAAACTGATTATTTTGTTGGTTGTGCAATGGTTGGACCATCCGTTTGCCATGAAAAGAAACTTAACCCTTCTGCCACAATTTTAATGGCAGAGTTACATGGTTTACTACTTGCTGCTGAATACACTGTTAAGAAAAGCTTCGTCGCTCTGTAGTGTACACAGACTCTTTAAAGCACATTAAAAGTCCTTTTTCCACTGTAATATAGCCACAAACCCTTTGGTGTGCTCAGCTGCAAGATAAGATAATCTCTGCCATCAAAAATGGGTGATGAAATTATTTTCTGCTCGGCTGCCAAGCTCACGTTGGCATCCCTGGTAACGAGGTGGCAGATCAGGCTGCTCGCTCTGCTGTCATACACTTTGTGGACCCAAGAGAAATCCCCCAAAAGATTATCGCAAGACGGTGAAACGTTCCATAATGCAGAAACGGCAACATGAGTGGAATCGTGAAGTAAAGAACAAGTTACATACGGTTAAGCACTTACTGAAGGAACGGGAGAGTGCTCGGCATCGCGCACGTTTCTACGAGGTGGTTCTTTGCCGTCTAAGGATTGGCCATACGCGACTAACGCATGGGCATCTTTTGCGTGGCGAAGACACCCCGGAGTGTGAACATTGCCATAGCCATCCAACCATACATCATATTTAACTTGAATGTAATGCGTATGGCCAAGAACGCTGTAACCATTTTTCGCAGCTGTACAAGGAGCATACCCCATTACATCTTGGGTGTGATTTCATCTCAAATCGTAGCAGGCAAAAAGGGTCGAATTTTTAATTTCGCTGAAAAAAATATATGTTATGGCGTCGTCTCTAAAAAACGGGAGTAGCCAGAAGCCGCAAGTTCGCCGGATTTTTTCGTTCTCGACTTACGAATTTTAAAAGAGGCCGCGGCGGAAATCAGTGTTTTTCACATCCGTCGTGGGTCGGATGTTTCTGCTCGGTCCCCCGTCGTGGATTTTCAGTCCACATTATATTAACGTTTTTGAAACACTCTGTGGGTACAGGTTAAACGCTCTATTACAATGAAATAGTAGTTTAGGCGTTTTGCTTTTTTTTCTGTAAAATTGTCAAAAACGCCCCCTCGGTCAATTGTTGACGAACTTTGACAATTAAATACTGGACGATCTCATTTGGGTTACATCAATACTCTTTATGTCTGTGGAGAGCCCCAAAACACGCTCTTTATAGATATTGCAAGATGAATTTAGCTGTAATATATATCCTTTGCGGGAGGTACACGTTAATGTTATGCGAAAATCAACTGATTTTCACAAAAACATTTATTTTTATTTTTAGTTAAAATGTAGATATGATAGTTTTCTACTCGAAAAGCAAGTCGAGAAAGTGTGTATTTTGTTTGTATGTTCTATATTTGGGTTTCAGCATAGGAATAAGACGTCTTTGTATTGCAAACTCGTCAGACAAAAAAAAAAAACCGTGCGCTTTTATGAATTGTAAAAACGTTTTCTTGAATTTTTGTCTGCGTTTTGTAATAAATTATAAACGCATTTTGTGGTAGTACGTAACTGAACGAAG
>JAZHYW010057849.1:0-23788 GCA_037355805.1 Ixodes ricinus
TTCTGTCTCTGTTTCCTACATTAAAATTCTTCGGTTGCCAGTGCAGCATTGTCCGGTCGTGTTTGTCTTTCTTCGTTGTCCGCGTTTTCTGAGCTGTTTTCCCAATCATGTATACTGTTATACCCTCTTCGGCAAATGGAGTAGCGTGGCTCCCCTCTTTTTTTGTGCCATGGTGATTGTCGCCTTACGATAATCAGCCGTATTATTTCCGTGATTTGCTGCACCGAATTACCTTCGACGCGAAGCACCCCAATTAGAGTAACTAAATGGCGGAGCCAGAGTATTGCCCTCTTTTTCCTATCGCCACCAACTCTCATTGACGGAGAGGTGAGGAGGTCACATGCGCCAAAGTTCACTTTCGAGCTCGCGGGGAAGCCACCTGCGGAGCGCCGGCCTTGGGGATGGGACACATGTTTCGCTTTGCGCTCGGGAAATGCACATCTTGCACTGAAGTATGACAAGGTTCTTGAACCTTCGGACATTATGTGTGCCACGTAGTTATGTGTAATTTTGTTATTTTCATAACGCGAGCGAAGTTTCCAAGCGGCCGTGAGCAAGCAGACGACACGATGGCCACGACGTCCCAGGTCGCGTCGCCCGCGGCCACACGCTTCCGAGAGATTTCGGAGATGTACGACGGCGCATGCGTGGTCCGTAAAGTTATTATAATTAGGATTCCGTGTTTTTCGGAGTTTATATAATTTTTGGCCCTTCATTCGATGTTTTTGGAGTATATTTTTGATAGACTTCCAATTTTCGGAAATTTTGAGTTTTAATATTGCTGTGTTCCAAATTGTTCAAAAATTCTGAACAAAAAGATAATTATTCAAACATAAAAGTGCACTAAGTGAATAAGAACTCGCTTGTAACAAAAAAAAATATTTCTGCAGTTGGATTCAGCGTTGGAGCCCTTGCCATTGGTATGACTAATTGTCCTAAATTAAACTTAACTACACTTACTAAACTTTAAAAAAAAGGTGTTTCTTCAATGGGTGTACATACTTTAAAATCAATAAACTCCTAAATGTAGTCGCCCGGAAACTCGTTTCCTTCCCATCCCATTCTACTACTCCGCTTGCTGCGAGGGGTGGAGTGGCTGAAGTGATTTCAGCTGCCCGCCTCCCTCTCCGAATGAAATGCTCGAGTTCATAGCTTTTAGAATTATGAAATAGAAGGCCTCTCCCCTCTATAAAGCCCAAATCGTAGAATCCAAACTCTAAACTGGAACAGTGGCTTTTGTCAGTGGCGCAGAAGTACAATGACCCGTTGTCGTGAACGAACCTCTGAGGAGACAAACATGCTCTTTACGCCCATTTGTCGATGGTCTTTGATTGGAAAGAAAACGGAAGTGGCCTCTACTCAAAATCACTGACTGACCCTGTACACAAACCAATTTGTACGGTACCGTCCATTCTTTTTTAGACATTAAATTGTGACCTTTAGAAATTCGGAGTTTATCGGGTAAATCTGAATTGACGGAAATTTGACCGGCGGGTGTTTTCTGGAGTTTCCCGGATTTATTCGAAAACACAGAACCCTAATTATATGTACGCTAGAGGTTGATCTGGCACTAGTGTGCTCCTTGCAAGAAGTGAAACAGACAGAAAGTCGAAAATTGACCTCCGGTAATGCATTCCTATGGGGAAAAGCGGGTGCATTGTTTATCTGCTCTTGATTAAAGAAGAAAATATTCCGAATAATTACGGCGTGCTAAATAACTTGGCACCTTTCTCAATCACGTAAATGAAAATATTAATCAGTTGCAGTGGTTTTCGTTCAAATTCATGGCATTAAACACAGTGCTCAAACAGCTTCATTCATGCATTTATGTGCACTGTTGGACACCGTTAGCGCGAAAACGGCATCGATGCTTCTCTGCAAGGGGATTTACGTGCCAAACGAACGAAGGACACCTGGAAAACCAAGACAGACGGCAAGAACTACGCAGTAACACTGGATTGGTAACTGCCTGTGCAGTAGACGATCAAAATAAAGTGAGAACCGAAGTAATTATAGTCCGATTTGCAATAAATAAGTCTCGCTTTATTCTCTCTGCTCGTGCATATTTGCGAAGATGCTTGTTCTGCGTTCGAAACATCACCCGCACGCTCGAAATCTCTGAGAATAGGGAAAAGCCAGAAAACAAGGTGCCCCATAAAAGCTGCTCGGTATAGGAAACAATGAAGAGACACCTTTCATAGCTCAAGTACTTTATTATTTATGTTTTGGATATTTTTAAACGGTATACTCCCGCGATTTCTTCAGCTACCCCAACTAAATATACATTTTGAATCCCCAACCTTTACCTTTCTGGTATGCTATTTACTTTAGTATCCGAAATTCAAAATAGTTATTGAAATCAGCAAATAAAAATTAGGCCAAAATCAACATTCAAATATACTTGGCCGCTTTTCAATTCTGTGACGCCGAGTGGCAGGGAGCTTCCACAGTCGTGCAACAGTCTCAAAATGGACTATGCCGAGCATTTACTTCGCGCTGCTGCGCGGAATGCTGAGCGAGCGTCCAAAGCTTTCATTTGACACCATGCAACTGCTTAGCGATCAGTTGGAAACAAATCCCACAGTCAAAGAGTGAACTCACCGCCTGCTGGCGGCACTTTTTCATTGTTGCCAGTAGAACTTTCAAGCTTGAAAAAACACTGTGACGACCAAACTACAAAATTCAAAAGCTTTCTGAAAAAAAAATATACAAGGCCTATTATTTGGAATAATATTTCAGTGATGTTTGTTGGAGGGTTTAGTAAATTTTCAGGCAAATCGAAGACTATAAAGAAAACGCCGAGATGTACACCTTTAACCGCTCGTAAAGATGCACGACGGCGTCATTTTCATAATAGTGAGGCCGGCATATTAGCAACATACCTACAAGCGTCACCTTGAAAACACTATACATTCCTTTTCCATTTTTTATCTTTGCTTAGATTCGTCGCTTGTTTGTACACACCTGCTGCGGAACACAGGCTTGCGCCTTCTCCGGCGTTTTCTGTGCATAGTGGACGATTCGCCTGAAGATTAGCTAAACAGACAAACCAATATCACTGAAATAGTAACCCAAATATTGGCCAAAATATTGTTTTTTTTGGCGAAGTCATTAAACTTACAATTTTTGTCCTCACCGTGTTTTTCGAGGTGAGTCTCTACTGGCAACTATGGAAGAGTTGACGTAAGCGGAAGTCAGTTGTCCACTCGTTTGACTGTAGACTGTCTTCCAACTGATTAAAGGCAGTGTCATTGATGTCAAATGAATGCTTTGGAAGCTCGCTCCAGCGCCCGCCCAGCAGCTACGAAACAAATGCTCGGCATAGTTCAATTTGTAGACTGCCTGGTCGACCTGGGGCTCCAAACTCGTCAAACACAAGGTTGTGGCCGAAGTTCACAGAGCGCACCGATTGGACTATCATGACGATGACTTCGCGCTTTTGTCGCCGACGTCCCATCGGCGCGCTCCGCGAACTTTTGGCTCCAACTTTGTGTTTGACGAGTTTAGGCCCCTGTAAGCACGCCTTCCACTGACGTCACGGCATTGGAAAGTGCGGGTATATTTGAATGTTGTTTCGCATTCATTTTCACTTGCCGATTTCACAATAAATATTCTGAATTTCGGGATACTAAATAGCATACCGGAAAGGGTATAAGGCCGGTTGTTCCGAAAATATAATTAGTTGGGGTAGCTCAAAATAGCTTTAATTATAGCGACGTTTAATATCGCTCACTAATTAAAAACAATACTGCAACTAAAGCAATTATACTTTCACAGTGATAATAAGGGTACATATACTCATCCGGTACGACCCAAATAACAAAAATGATACATGTTATTCTCCGACGAAGAGACAAAATGCACGCGTGTTTTCTCACAGGAATGCACAGGAGCACCTTCAAAAGTAGACTGGTTGTTGTCTGCTTAATTTGCAACCCGGAAGTCGCGTAGACACTAGTGCCAGTTGAACCTCTAGCGCACTTTATAATAACTCTAAGGCGCGGTGGATCTGTCGCGCCATTCCTTCCTGCAAGAACGATACTCAAGTAAACATTTGAGACTGTTGCGGTACTCTGCTCCGCAAGCGGAGCATATACAGTTACTGTGCTTCCGAACTACCCTGCCCCCGCCCCCCCCCCCCACACACACACACACAACAAAGTAGCAACTTCGCGAACGTCTACATCTTCAAAACGTATGCTTAGAGTTTGATGGATTACCCACGCGATCGTCCAGCATCGCGGTGTCGACCGGTGGAACCTATTAGAAAAAGAAACGTGAAGACAGGGGCTCGTGTTTAGTGCACCGGAAAAGAGAGACTTCGGAAGCTTCGGGGGCATCCACTTCCAATCCTGCATATTTAGGGTCCCGAAAGCTCGTGGTTGTCACTTCACGATAATTATCGTCTCCTAGCCGTCTACGCCCGTGATATAAGCATCTCCGATCGGGCAGCCAGCAGCAAACACGCGAAAGTTTACATCTTCGAGGCGCAGTGCTTTGGCAGATTACCCTGGGACGGGATTGCCCAGCATCGCGCACGGCCCGCGGCGAGGGTCAACCGACGCCTAAAGCAACCGACCTGCCTAGTACTGTCGCCAATAACGCCGCCTAATTAAAGGGTAGATGGGAACGCCTTGCATTTTGAGAAAAAACGCTTGGAATTGCGTCTCATTTGTGCCTTGGAGTAACAAATATCACAATTATATTTCAACAGTGACGCGCCGGAGAGCCATAAGAGCAATTTCAGAAATAGGGCTGAAGCCGCCGCCTCGCTAGCCTTGGAGCAGCCAAAAGCATCCGTCGATGACGTCACGGACAGCGACTTTCTTTGCGCTTTCTCAGGTTCACACTACTTGCGCAGCGTGCGGTTTGGGTATTCCGTCCACGGGGTAAAAATACACTAGAATTCAATTAACTCATCATTTTTCAAGAAGCCCCCCATCGTCCCTTGTGGAGGAGGGTTTCACCCGATGCCGCTGCCAGCGGGCCACCGGGCGAGGCTCCCGAACGATGGCGCCACCTGCCGGAGGCAGACATCAGGTACAACGGATAGGGCAAGCCGGACTCCGCCGAAAATAGAGAGCTCCCGTTCGGCTTGACCTTCCATTTTCTAAGCAGGATTAGTGGCTCATTCTTCAGTCTAGACATCTCTGGCGACGCTAACGGCCCAGGCAGTGCCGGACATTGTTAGCGCCAGCGATTCCGGCGCCAACGCGTGCCTCGTCGAGAGGGAGTGCCATCTCCGCATCAATGTCGGCACCTCCTACGGGTCAAGCGGCGGTCTGTCAGTGCGACTGTCATCGAGCATCTCACGAGCTGCGATATGCGGACCGCTTTTTCGACCCGTCTCCTCAGGGGAAACGGCTTTGTGACCGCAGGTGCGTGAGTGCGCGCGTGTGTGCGTGCGTGCCCAGAAGAATCGACCGGGATGGAGCCAGACAGTGTGACGTCGGCAGCTCTGCCGGCATTGGCTGCCAATGCTGATGCCGAGAAAGCGAACCAGCGAGTTGCATCGTCGTAACTCGTGCGCTCTCTGATACTGGATATGATAGTGGGGGCAGGTGATGAAGAGGAGGCGGTTGAATGATCCGGCAAGCGCGTCGATCCCACCACACTGATATACTTAAGTGTGAAACGAAGTATGCGCAAAGAAACGTAACGCCGGGGCTAGTGTTAGGTAATTTTTTTTAATGTTTGCTCTAGGATAATGAAACGTCAGCGAATTATAAAATATTGCATTCTCCTTTCAAAACATTTTAGTTTCAATGTAACTTATATAGTTATCTGTTTAGAAGCAAAAACAATACATTTGTGTGTGCGTGTGTGCGTGTGTGAACGGGGGGGGGCATTGATTGTGTCGGAACAGTCGCTGTTACCGTGGTTAGGCTTATCAGGCCCAGTGGCGGTCCTAGGGGGGCGCGCGACCGCCCCCCCCCCCCCCAAATGGATCGCTTTCTATAATTTTTTGTTATTTTACAGCCAATATTTTTTTTATTTCTACGGCCCATGTTGTATGAGCAAAGGTTTACATGTTGGGCGCATTTCACTGCTCGCGAGCAGTGGGACACATCCCGCATTTATTCACAAAAAGCGTGATGTCTCTCTTTTGTTATTTAAGCAGCAATTTCGCCCCCCCTGAAGTCCGCCAATGTCTGGGACCGCCACCGATCAGGCCCCTGTAAGCGTCCCTCCGCTGACGTTCTCAACTTGCGTTCGCGCCACTTTTCTTAAAAAATTACGTGCGTTAAGGAACTAACGCGGAAATCGCGATTTTTAATGTTGTCTATCGCAAATCGAATCGGAAAACGATGCTGTCCCGAGCGACAGCCTCTCGAAGGTGACCAATGTTGGCGTGAACTTTGCGATTTTTCGAGCCACCGCGACTCAGTCAGACACATTTTTTTCCTCGCTCCTCGCGCGAAAAGTCTTTTATATGTTTTACTCGTATAAAAGTAGGATGTCCGAGGATAATAAAGGAAGCAAAAGATCGGTAATTTCCAAGATAAACTTAATTTTCGACTCGCATCTTGGTTCAAAAGTTGGGGAAGACGTGCCTTTATAAACAGCAGATTGCTCCAACGAAATGCGCTTCATCTACACGCCCTGGCAACCGCCTGGAGTTTCATGCGGCAGCACTCTGTAGAGTTCTTCGCCAGATCATTCACCCGAAGGTATTTATATCTCGACTATTCAAAAATTACTCAGTGTATTGGGAAAGTTAGAGGCTACCTTGTAAATTACAATTTACTTTAAGAAGTTGCGTCTTTTCAGTCTTATCAGTTTGCAGAGTGTTGTGCGGAAAAGTAGACGCAAGGGCTTTTTCTAGTGTGGTGCACATATTATGTCACTCTGTTTCCGGTTGCAGATGCATAATTCCTGTTTTACAATCGTGCAACACACGTCCCAGTACACAGACCTTGAGCAGCCAGCCAGAGCCCGGGTGTCAAAGGCATTGTATTAAATAAGCGTGAATATACACTACAGGATATCTGCAATATTTGATGCAAAGTGGACGTGCACTAAAACACTATCTTGACACTATCTTTTTAGATGCGGAGCATCTCTTGCTCAGGTACTATGACTCCGCGAGCGTCATCAGTTCGCACCCGCACTACGCACGCGCAACTCTCCTCCTTCCCTCTCTCCAACAGCTGCGCGTTACTCTCTCCGCTCTCTCTCTCTACCAGCTGCGTGCACTTGCGCGTGCGTTCGCTTCGACTCACACCGCGCGCGCATGCGCAGCTCTCCTCCTCTAGTCTCCTCTCCTTCAAGTGTGAATATAAGCAGCGGTAGCGCGCGTTCCCCCGGAGGAGTGAAAGGAGGATAGTTTTGGGCGCGCGGGTCGCAGCGCCACGCCAGGGCTTTCCAGTGGGGTGGGCTTTCCCCGCAACTCTGCGGCTGTCGTCTGCTAGCGTTTCTCGGCCGCTCGCGTCCGCCGCAGCCCAAATCCGGCCGGCCAAAAAGAAATCAGTCAAGAAGGGAATAAATTAATTAAGCAAAGAGAAGCTATGCTTGCCAATTCTAAGGAGGATAATTTGGAAATGATGTAAATATAAGCAGAAGAAAAGTTATGCTAAATCTAAAAGAAGAGAGCTATCGGGGGCTGGTGCGGGGAGAACCGACGCGACGGAAGAAGGAGAAAAGAAAAATGAAATGCAAAAGGAAGGAAAAGATTAGCAATTAAAAATAAAGGCAAGCGAGAAGCTGTACCACGAGTTCAGCGCTGTTGACTCCACTTCACTCCGTTCTTCCGATGAAGTGTGATGGAAGCAACAGTCCCGTCAGTTAGTCGGTTGGCGCAAGCAAGCGTCAGCACCACCCCACAAACTAACAGCAACGCTACGTCCACTGAAGACAAAGCTGCGCAGCGAAGGGCACGCGACGCTGAGCGCAAACGCTTGAAGCGAGCGGCAGACCCTGAACTACGGCAACGAGAAGCGGCGTCCATTCGCAAGTTAACAACGTAATAACACGCAAGTTAACAACGTTACTAACAACGTTACTAACACCGTTAATAACACCGTTAATAACGATCCGCGATGCTCCGCATCACCCCATGGTTCCCCTCGGGAAGATTTTATTATATGCCGCAGCCGCTCCCATCTTCTACTCCGCCGTACAGCGTTATACTGTTCACAACCCCTAACATACCCAAGGACAGTGAATGCAAAGGAGCAACATACTAACGTCTGGGTAGATGTGATTAAACAAACAACAGGGAATGCCCTTGGGCTTTCAACCTAGGAAGTAAAAATTATCATGCACAACATCGCTTTCAAAGACAGACAGGCGTCACACTTGTTTCTAAAATAAATATAGGCCAAGAAACTGCGTCCGCTCGATGGCAAAACACAGGGAAGGCATTCAACAGATTTCTAGGTTTTATCATTGTTATTGATTCTTTCAGTATGCACTTGTGGTCATTCTCTTTAGTCAAAACCATTTCAGTAGTGTTCCATAAGGGAACAACATTTTTACATCAGGTCATGTGTTTTGACACAGCTAAAGACAGAACCTTATTTTTCTGCAACGTTTATGCTAAGTTCAACCGGTCGTTAATACAGGGTTTTGTCATAAACGCTTCATAAAGATAAGAATCTGCATCTATAAGTGTGAAAAGTTTTATGGAATAATTGTGTGCCTTTATTATAGTTCTCTACTGAAAGAGCTTTGAACGAAGGAAATGACCACAAGTTTAAGCTGAAATAATCAATAACAATAATAAAGCATGGAAATGTGTTGAATAAGACTGCTATGTTTCGGCTCTTAGTGTAAGAAGTTGCTTGATTTATAATTCTTCTGAAAAACCAGGTTTGGTGTCTGTCTGTTCTTGGAAGCTTGAGTCTTTGTATGGTGATTTTTATTCCGTATGTTTTAAGCTGAAGGCCTGTTTTTGTATTTTAAAACTGTTTTTTCATCACATTTACACAAAGGTTAGTAGGTTGCTTCTTTTTATCCTCGGCCCTTGGGCATGTTAGGGGTCGTCTCCAGTCGTGGATAATGCAAGCTGAAATGACTGCGTAATGACCGAGATATACTGGTGGTTGTGCCTCGACGCGAGAAGCTAAAGCAGCAGTGACAGATGGCATGACAACGAGTGTGCCATGGCCCAGCTTTGCGACCCAGCTTGTATCTTCGTGTTTAGCAGCACTTCAATGTCGCTCACCTTCACGTGTTTCTACCAACTACCCATGTTATCGTTGCCACAATTATATCGTCCTGTGTTCTTTGTCCCAGTCAAATAATATTGCCAGATGCCTCAACAGTCTCACATAATGGTAACTATAAACAAGCCCAGAAACAGCACGTGTGCAGCTGATGGTGCGTATCAACCTCCAGTTTGCCTGCAGATCAGTCTGCTTGACGTATCTTTTTTCTGACGGGGGTATGTCTCGCAACATGACATGTCGTACTCTGTACCCTGCGGCGGTGCTGAGGAGGAGTTGTGCTGGGTGCTGGAATACAGATTTGCTTCCTCGTGTGGCTTGTGCATTTTGCAGTGGAAGACACTTTAGTGGGATAATGGTAGTCAGCAGTCATATTCCAGCATGCCTGCTGCTCCAGCATTTCTGTCGATTGTTTTTTGTGCCACAGCTTCTCGTCTCCTGAGAGCCCTGCAGCAGCTGGTTGTCTCAGCACCCCCAGCGCACCAGGGAGGCGTATCAGAACTGGTATGTTAGATTTGAATACGTTTGGATGTTTTAGGTTTTTTAAAGGCTTCCCAATAGATGCCTTTTGACGACTTGTAGTATTTGAGAGTAACAGAATGTGAATGTGCAGCCAGCAAAGGTAGCGAAGTTGAAAGCTTTGGAATATACTGAGTAAAATTCTGCAATGACTGGTGTACACCCGCGTTCGATTTGAAGGTGAATGCCGGGCCGTCGACTGAGTGAAAGAAAGCCTGTCAAGCCTGAAGCTCACGGGTGCCTGGGTCTAAACCGAGTCTTCCACTTTGCACTTGTGCTAGCCTCGGTTGTGCACTCTTTCATCCAGACTCAGCTGAGACGCTTGTTTCAGCAAGCTGGCCATGATATCCCCAAGAGAAATGAGTGTTCAAGATATATGTTGTTCGAGAACCCCTGGTCTAGAATTTACCTTTTGCACCTTGTCCTATGCAGCAACTTCATAAAGTATAAATAGATGTTGGAAGAATCATTGCCTGTTGTTTTGTGCTCATTGTAGGTTTGTTACCTGATTGGCCTGAAAGGGGATACTGTTTGTCCTCCTCAATGTGGAGGCCCACGTGGTCACTTTTGGGATGTCATTTTTGGGAACATCAGAGGAACAGTGACACGAGGATGTGTAAAGTAGAAGTTCTCTGGTTTATTTGAATTATATTATCAGAGCAGCTTTAAGAGTGTTCTTTCTTTTCAGCTCACATCATGGGCAAATTTAAGGGTGAAATTGTTGTAACCTTGCGGTCCTTCCTGTGGCGAAAGTGTAACAACGGAGCCTTGCAGAAGACACGAAGCCGTGCGGAGTGAAGCTTTTTTATTATTTAAATGGCACTGAGATGCTTCTTTTCAGTCATTTAAAATGGTTGACCTTTATGCTACTACTGCCAAAATTGTCAGTTAACACTATAGTCACATACAACTTAAGAGCAGGGCGAGGGAAACGAAGGCTGGTGAGGAGGAAGCCGATGGAGCGTAGGGAGGAGGAGAGGTTTCCCTTTCCGTTCTGCAGCGTCCAGCCTGTTTCCTCCTTGCCAGCCTTCGTTTACCCTCGCCCTGCTCTTAAGTTGTATCTGACTATACCACAAAAATCGGCCTTTAACCTTACCAAAACAGTCGGTACATCATGCAACTTCACGAAACAACAAAGAAAAAAAACTGTTCCGCTCGCCACAAGAGAGCGAATTCTTTTACTTATTTTTTTTTCTGTTGTATGAAGGTAACAGTTATAACAAGCGCCGAGTGAGAAGGGCGTTTTCTCACAGGAAACTTCGTTTATAACCAAACGGCACTGAGAGGTTTTTACTTGATTTTTCAGTGTCGTTTGGTCTTTTAAATGACCTTTTTTACGGAAGAAATAAAGCAGCTGGCATTCCACCTTTTTTCTTTTTCTTACCTGTTGTTTGAAGTGGCACAGATAAAAAGTGCAGAGTGAAGACAATCTTCTTTGTTTTTAACCAAATGACAACGACTACAAAGTTTGCAGTGTTGTACACCATGCCACTTCAAATTACAAAAGCCGATGTGGTGAGTGTTTTTCTTTTAACAGCTTTTTTTGGCGAAATCACACTGAAAAGTTATCTTTGTATAAAAAGTAGAGGCCTAATTTTCTGTTAGTACTCCAAAAGTTGACAGTTGTTTTACCAAAGAGCAGCATTACGAGATTTACATAATAGAAAACACGGTATAAAAGCGCTTGCAACCTGTGAGGCAAGCATCATCAATAAGTATGCAGCTATGTACTAACTGATAATGCCTCCATGAGAAGCAAATTCTAACTTTTTGCCTTCTCTGATTGTAAAGGTGGCGATGAGCTTTCTTGTGACCTTTTTTCCCAGAAAATTTAGGTTTCTTAACAGTAGAAGCAACCTGTTTGAGATATATAGTACACAGGCAAGTGTAAATATTTGTTTAACCCTGTATAGATAGGTTGAAGACAACCTAAAAAAATGTTTCTATTCATGTATACAATGTGTATATAAACTTAATTATAAATAATATTTCTCCGTTATTAAATCTGAGTGCATGCATTCATACTTCTCTTCGCTATCATAGTGCAAGGGGCATTATCGTTCCACCCAGGTTTCTGAAAGTGCACATGGAAATGTACTGGTGAAGAAACTATATTAGGTGGAATACTGAAATGTGAACCTTCTGTAAAACAAATTGCAAGCATTGACATAAACCTCAATTCCCTGTGATGAAGACTAGGCTTGTGTCCACTGCTAGCAATTTCTTTTACATTCTCATTTCAGTGTACCACTTAATATAATTTCTTTGCCTTTACATTAAACTTCTCATTATCGGGTGCTTCAAGTGCCCTTTTAGCAGAATAAGCTCACCAAGCTTACAGATCACTGGAATCAGACTGGGAGCTCACCCAAGGTATGCTCACTTTTTCCTAGCAGTATGCACAGAGTGTCCTGAAAACTATTCCGAAATAGAGCTGCAAGCACACTAATGGTATGCTTTTATCATTGGCGAGTATATTCGAGATCGACCAATTTAACACAAAATTATTACAGGGGTAGTATGCATAATAAGCACGAGCAGAAGTATACTAGAATTGAGCTACTTTTCGCTAAGGGTTGCTTATGCCCGCGTTTATGTAGCCGGGTTAATTGCTTTTTAGATGTGTAACGTAGGCGTACCACTTCCCCCTTGTCTCCCATCACGAACCCCTTAGAAAATGAGTAATTGGATTGGATTGGATCGTGTTGGCCATTACTTTGCATTGGGTGAACGGAGTTCATGCTCTGCTCCAGCCAGAACAAACAACGTGGTGCATCTCCACTGTATTTTTGCTTTGACGTCACCAGTCCTCTCGTCTCCTATTGGTGCCTTCTGCAATGATTTCGAATCTTCTCGCTGATGATGATGATAATAATAACAACTACGACGACTGAATCCTTTTTTTTTGCTTCCCCCCCCCCCTAAAATTTTTTTTTCCCGACGCCTTTGTTATTTGGGGACTAGCTAGCGCTTGCGACGTCGGAGCTACGTGAGGTTTTGCGAAGGAGAACGCTCGCCTTTATCTTTGAAATTACAACGCAACAAAGAAGGTTCTTGGTCAGTGGCGTTGCGTGACGGTATATTTGGGTCCCACTATAGTGCCAGTAAGTTCGTGTAAAGTGAAAAAAATTCCACCATAATATCGCTGCACTGCCTCTTTGAAAACGCGCAGTACAAAACGCCAAAAACAGTGCATGGAAATAAAGTATACTTACATTAGAGTTTCCGCTTACTAAACATTGATCACGCTTTCGTTTGACAGTAAGATTTTAGCGAACAGGACGGATTATGAAAGTATTTTACTCGTTCAAAATTAGTTTCGCTTACGTTTCAGATACAAATAAAAGTTTATCGCAACTATTGCAATTGCATATTGGTTTGCTAATCTTTATTATCTTTTTCTGAGTGACGCAACCGTGCAAGGACAACTGAGTGCGCTTGGTGTGAATACTGCTACTTGTCGTCCTGTCTTTGCGATGTAGGTTTGAGGGGTCTAATTAACGAATTAAAGAAAACACCGGATGTCTCTTTCAATATATATATATACGTATATATAAGGTCACTTCGGTCCCAAATTATTAAACACGATGTATTAAATACTAGTTATTATTCCTACCTCACTTTACTCTCCACCCACTGGCTGGAGGGTGTTAAAATCAACGTCGAAAGGTTTAATTAAGAAACCAGTATATTTTCTGTGAACGAATATGTTAGAAGTCAGAAACATGGAAACTCTCTTCTTTCATCCAAACACAAGAAACCTTACGGAACTTGCGTTTCTTGGGCGAGAAGGCGCACAAGGCGACCTGCGAGGGTCATGCACAGCACCCATGTTAACCGAGGCATTTGCTTTCTCGCTCACGGTCTATGGTATCTCGCGCTGTGTTCGGCCGCGTTACACTCCGAAGACCCGATTCCTTATCACAAATTTGTTTCTACCTCATGCAGTTTTTTATTCACGCCCAGTCAAAGACCGGGTAGCGTAATCAGTGAGGTGCCGCGTGTGTAATGTTGTGAATTACCCCTTAAACTGATTATTGCTGGCGCTTTTACGTTAAAGGCCGACGACCAGACTCGAGATTCTGCAAGGCAGAAGATCCTCCTACCCTGGGGAGGAGGAAAGAGGCAACGGTGGACAGGGTAGAAGGTGGAGAGGAAGAAGGGAGGAAATGTGGAAAGCGCGAACTGGTTGCCGGTCTTTAAAGTTGTATTGAAAACGTTATTTTCCAGCCCCTTCGAAGAGTGCCCCTGAGAGTAACGGACCTTGAGCCGACCGTGCAGCACTGGGATGTGTCCTCGAATGCAGAAAGGAGAGTGCGTCCAGCAGCTGAGGCATTGCGATTCTGGCCCACTGGACCAGTGAGCACTTTAGTTCCCGGAGCATAGCTATGTGCTCTTCCAGATTTCGCTCTTGCGGCTGCCAGATTATATTCAGCGCCTTTCCGGAACTCTCCCAGAGTACCTGGAAGACTCGAGTTTGTGCTTGAAACGCCCTGAAACCTCGTACCTTGAGATCTATAGCTATCCACGAACTGACAAGTCGAATAGCGTTGACGATTATACGAGGGGCGTTCATAAAGTTCGTATGATTGCTACGAAGGAATAGAGATTCAGCAATCAAACTCGAGTAGGAGTTGAGACTTTCTCTACATGTTCGCCTCCAAAAGTTACCCACTTTTCCCAGTGATGCACCACATGCCGGAGGCCATTGTTGTAGAACTCCTCGTCTTGAGTGTTCAGGAATCGCTCCACTTCAGCAATCACTTGGTCACCGTCCTTGAAATGCTTTCATCTTATTTGGCCACACTAAAAGCGTCTGTGCCATTTAACCAAAAGTGTCGTAAACTGGGACGTTGTCCCGAACAACGCTCCCAGATTGGAATGAATATCCTTGGCATTGCTTCCTTCAAATGAAAAAAACACGGATCACTGCATGTGCTTGGCACCGACGGGCAGTGCCATTTTTGTTTCGTCTCCCTAGCGGCGTTACGAGCTACTATAGCATTCGATGTTTATACTGTGCGGAAACTGGAGAACGCACGCGCATGTTGATGCCTGTTATGTTCCGTTTCCTTTAATTTTTATTGCCGATAATACGAACTTTATGAACGCCCCTCGTAGTCGGTAGTTTATTCTTAAAAGTGACAGAGCAACGACTCGGACAGAGTAGAGTACACCACAGCGTTGTTGTATGTCAGTCTTATTTTACTCGGTCCGTGTCATTGCGCTGTTCGTACTTGTAAGAATGACAAGTAGATCGACAAATCGGTGCTTGCTTGCTGGGTGTTGATCACTGCTTTCGTTGCGTCAAAGCTCGCCTAATGTTAATATTCAGAATTACATTAATCTATATATATATACATAGTTATATATATATATATATATATATATATACATATGTATATATATATATATATATATATATATATATATATATATATATATATATATATATATATATACATACATATATATACATACATATATATATGTGTATATATATACATATATACATATGGAAGATTTAGGTCGGATTCGAATTTTTAATTTTGATCGAAAAAAATATATGTTTTGGGGCAATTCCTATAATAGAAGAAGACGCAAACGGTAATGTCGTCCAGATTTTTTTCTCAAGTTATGGACTGTTGAAGCGGCTAAGGTGGAAACTGGCGTTTTTCCAGCTTATCGGAGGTGCCATATTTCACTCCATCTTTTTTCCATATTTTTAACGCTACATCAATATAACTTTTGGGAACACTCTAGACATAGGCTTTTCATGCTAATTGAGCGTCGAGGTCATAACACTTTTAATGATTTTTGTTTTATTTGTCAAACCGCCTCTCTGCGACGATATTTGACGAAGTTCAGCAAGCTGTGCTGTGTGACTTAATCAACATATTTTTATGATCTTTATATCACCGCAAAGCTCAGTTAAGCTCTTTCTTTTGAGTATAATTTCAATATTTTGCAATAAGTATATAATGCGCTACATGTGCCTGAAAAACGAAAATGTCGAAAAAACTAGCAAGTTTGGAGTCGATTTTCTCAAAACCCCACTTTTTATTTCTTTTATTTTTTATTCACAGTTAGTTAATATAGTAGTCTATCCGAAACTACCAACAAAAATTGTAATATATTGTTTGTGTGGCCGCTATTAACACTCGAATCTCGTGCATCAGGCATTTTGAACGGGACTTCGCACTAGGCGCTCTGCTGAGCAGAATTTTGGCTCTATGTAAGGTTTTCTATTTATCGTTAGCAGTTACCTCAATATCCAACCATAACCATTAATAAAATTTGGAGTAATGTACTTAAAAAATTTACTTCGAAGTCCGTATCCACAAGTGCAGGGCACAGCCTTGTTTACCTCCCAATACGGGGGAATGCAGATCGTTAGAGAATTTCTCTGGAGCCTTTTGCTTTCGGCTTTGAGGTTTGAAATACCGAACTTGACATGTACTTGTCATATTTTTTATGTCAAACAGATATGCGGTGCATATACATATGTACGATTTAGTATCTGACGCTTAGGAAGTACGGTTTATTGTAATGCGCGTACGGACTCTTTCGTAAAATAGTAAGCATTTCTTGGAGTGTAAGGCTTCAAACGTGTTAGTCATGTGTTTAGGTTTCATTTCTATTTTCAGTGATTCATGCCGGGTTACTTAGACTTTTTTCTTGACTTAAGTTTGTCCGGGAGTCTAGATATTCACGTATCTTCCGTCAATACATAGGGCGAAGCTACCTACATGCAGATCACGCCAGTGCAGTAAATAAATATTGTTAGGATAAATATTGTTGCTTCACTGGATTTTACGGCTCGAGATATTGATGGTAAGTAGTACTAACATTGAATAGAAAACCTTGCATACGTCAAAATTCTGCTCAGCTGAGCGTCTATTACAAAGTCCGTTCAAAACTCTCACAGCTACGAGATTCGAGTCTCTAATGGCAGCCATACAAACAATATATTACAATATCTGTTGGTAGGTCCTTGCCAGACTACTATATTACCTAACTGTAAATAAAGAATGAAAGAAATAAAAGGTGGGTTTTTTAGAAAATGGACTTCAAACTTTGCAAGTTTCTAAAGAAGAGACTTGCAAGTTTGAAGTCGATTTTCTAAAAAAACCCCACTTTTATTTCTTTTAATTTTTATTTACAGTTAGGTAATATAGTAATCTGTCAGGACCTACCAAAAGAAATTGTAATATATTGTTTGTATGGCCGCTATTGGGACTCGAATCTCGTGCTGTGAAGTTTGAACGGGACTTACATAGACGCTCAGCTGAGCAGAATTTTCGACCTATGTAAGGTTTTCTGTTTAATGTTAGTACTACTTCCTCAATATCTGAGCGTAAAAGCCAGTGAAGCAGTAATATTTATTCTAACAACATTTATTTACTTGGCACTGGCATTGATTGCAAGGTGTAGTAGATTCGCCCTATGTATTGACGGAGAAGATACGTAACATCTGGAACTCCCGGACTAAACTTAAGTCAAGAGAAAGTCTACAGTAACCCGGCATGAATCACTGAAAATAGAAATGAAACTATACACATCACTAAAACGTTTGAACCATTACACGCCACGAAATCCTTGTTATTTGCGAAAGTCAGCGTACGCGCATAGAAGAAACCGCATACTTCCTAAGCGTCATATACTAAATCGTACATATGTATATGCACTGCATATCTATCTGACATAAGAAAAATATGACAATTACATGACAAGTTCGAGTATTTCAAACTCAAAGCCGAAAGCAAAAGGCCCCAGAGAATTCTCTAACGATCTGCAATTCCCCCGTATTGGGAGGAAATGAAACCTGTGCCACTGCCTTGTGGATACGGACTTCGAAGTAATTTTTTAAGTACACTACTCAAATTTTATTAATGTTCATGGTTGGATATTAGGTACTGCTAACGATAAATAGAAAACCTTACATAGGCAAAATTCTGCTCAGCAGAGCGCCTGTACGAAGTCCCATTCAAAACGCTCATGGCGCGATATTCGAGTCTTAAATAGCGGCCATGCTTGCAATATATTACAATTTCTGTGGGTAGTTTCGGATAAAACACTATGTTAACTAACTGCGAATAAAAAAAGTCGGGGTGTTTGAGAAGATCGACTCCAAACTCTCTAGTTTTGCGAAATTTTCGTTTTTCATGAACATGTAGCGCATTACATACTTATTGCAAAATATTGAAATATACTACAAAAAGACTAGTTGGAGCTTTACGGTTGATATAAAGATCATAAAAATATGTTGATTAAGTCACACAGCGCAGCTTGCTGAACTTCGTCGAAATATCGTCGGAGAGAGGACGGTTTGACAAATAAAATAAAAATCATTAAAAATGTTATGACCTCGACGCTAATTAGCATGAAAAAGCCTATGTCTAGAGTGTTCCAGAAAGTTATATTGATGTAGCGTTAAAGTATGGAAAAAGATGGAGTGAAATATGGACCTCCGATAGCTGGAAAAACGCCAGTTTCCACACTTGGCCGCTTCAACGGTCCATAACGAGAAACAAAAATCCGACGACATTGCCGGTTACGTCTTCTTCTATTATAGGAATTGTACTCCAAAACATATATTTTTTTTCGTCAGAATTAAAATTCGACCCTAAATCCGTGCCTGAGTTGAGATGAAATCACCTATATATATATATATATATATATATATATATATATATATATATATATATATATATATTATATATTATATATATATATATATATATATATATATATATATATATATATATATATATATATATATATATATATAATATGCCAGGTGCAGCAAAGCACTTGCAATTTCTTTCCGTGATAAAAAATATCGTATCTTGAAACTCCATGACAAATAGAAACACGGAAGTTGTGGAGTTGCGCATCAATGAAGAAGAAAACTGAGTGGGGTTTGTTGGCACCACGAAAGTTTATCGCCGGTTACAGTTCAACGACACTTGAGAAATGAGTATGGGTGAGATCCATACTCATTTAATACGTCATGAATACGACGAGGTTGACTTCTGAGGACAGCGTTGAAAATCGGTTAGCACTGGCGTCAACAGTCTCTTCATTCCCCACTATTACTCGTTTTCCCCTCAAGAACCGCGGTAAAATAAAAGTTCGGCTCCTCGCGGAGAATTACTAATTTCCCCATTTATGAGGAAAATTAAGATATATGTCGGTGCATTTAGATTAGATATGTGTTACCTTATCAAGACATTATACGTTTCAATAGCCAAAAGCATCGCTTCTTACCGCGACGATCACATCTTCTAAGAACTGCTTCGCGCGGCGTATGAACAATACGCAAAACTTCCTTCTTCTTTTTGCTTCTTGAGGTGAAAACGAGTATAGGCCTACTAGTTCTGTGCCAGTCGCCGACACTGCCAGTTTCTTCAAGCTTTGCATACGAGGTTTTAGTTGCTTTCAACATCTAGCGGATCTGCACACTCATGTCTAAACTGTCGTTGACTTTTACCCTGTGATTTATATTCTTGATACAACAAAACGCACTGCGCTTTCTAACTTCATTGACGTCACCATGAAACCGGTGATCACAGGTGTAGCTAAAAAAGAAAAAAAAAGATCGATGAATCGGTCTACTATAAAAAGAATACTTCCTCTTCACCCTGTATATGGTTACGAGTTTTTTGGAGTTAACGTCTGTTACACCTCGGAGCATTATTTTCCCTCGAGTTTATTGTATATCAAGTTGGCATCTGCGGTGGTCCGGATTCCAAGAAAGTCTGCGTTTATCGGGGTCCAATTTTTTTAGATTCTCAATTTTCTAAACGTAGGAATAATAAAAGGGATGTTCAGAAATAAACGCACCAAACGTCACAGAAGGCCGTTTTAATTTTGCGTAACGTTCGCACGAGATCCGCGGATTACTGAATCCACGGTTTTAAAACACCGCCTCCATCTGCTACCAGTAGAGCAGCCCAAATGGTACCGTATTTACTCGAGTAATAGTCGCATTATTTATGAACGAGGCCCTTGCGTCTGTCACCGCAGAGCACATGTACAGCTAATCATCGCGTTGCGCAAAAATAAGATAGCGAATAACTACATCGAGAACACGATTCTCCATGCAAATGCAATCTTCATAGATGGTATGTTCGCTCTGTCCTATAAACCGCTAGAATCATGCTGCCGATCACGGTGATTGGCAAGCCGCATGCTCCGCGGAAAAGCGAACCCTCAGGTTTTCTTCATAAACAGTGCGGCGGTTACTCGAGTAAATACGGTATATACACTCTGAGAAACCTGGAGCGTCTGCTCTCCCGCAAGGCACTCAGGAGAGCCAATCGCTGCAATCTGCTGAGGGACTTCGGCCAACGATAGGGCTGGTAATATGTTTAGACTTCAAGAAAACGGTCTGCGGTGTGTGCAGCGCAGGAACAGTGGACATAAGAGCTTCGATTGGCTACAGTCATGACTCAGATATGCAGCAACACGGGACCGTTGTCCTGAACTTACGCTGAAAATAAATATCCTTTGTTAATCGTCCAAAATTAGAAGAAGAAAAAAATACCCATCGCCTCTCATCGGGATTTTATCAGTACCGCTGACCAGGGTCTCTATACTAATGCGAATCGTGTCCCGTTTCTTTCCATTGTTCATGTTGTTTTCAATTGACAGTGCTTTCCTGGCGAAAGTTTACCGACCAGTGTTCTTCGATTATTTCTTGTTTCGATATATGCGAAAGCCCGGAACCTTAAATGTACGCTATATTCCTGGACTCCGAAAAGCCCAGGACCAATTGTATCTTAGAAAGCTGATTCGAATTGAAGTGCCGCGAGTGTTCTGACTGCCGGAGGTATGCCTATGGCGAATTCGGGTGGTCGATAGCCGGCGGACTGAGCCGGCGGCAGCGGCAACCAGAAACGCGCCGGCTACACACCAGTTGACCCTCACCGCCCGAACACGAGACGCCAGACGGTGGCGGTTTACTTCGCCGCTGACTCGCAAGACACCGCTAGCGATAGGTTGTCGACAGTCGCCGCCGTCACCTATGTCCCCCATTTTCCATTGTGGTATTGTCCCAACAGCTTGGATTGACTCGAGTATTGGCGGCTGAAGTGACTTCAGATCAGTTTTTCGGAGATGACGACACCAGCATACAGTCTGGCGCCCGTTCGCCCGGCCGTTCGAAGCTCGGGAGGGAAAAGCGCGGGAAAGTCGCCAGTGCTTGCCGGAGAACACCTATTCAGAACGGTGCGCGCCGGCCGGAAACTGACCACGCGATCACTATCGCTGGTTTTCCGGCAAAATAAGTTGACCGACGATTGACCTCCCGAATTCGCTATTACTGGGAGGGCGGACATCACTTTAAATAATCTTTAGGCCTTGTCATTTGCTTGGTTTCTTCCAGTGAATGCAATGGTACGCGTTCCAGAAAGAAGGAGACACGCGGTCATTGCATACAATGCAGCTCCTGTTTGTGCTTTAGTAGAACTCAAGCAAACGCAACCCTGGAGTGTAGTTATTCAGCGACTTTACGCACCTGTAGGCCGTTGATGTTTCTGTGCGCAAGGTCACAGTGCTTGAAACTGCGCAGGCGTTCAAGCATGGCTTCCGAAATCGGTGAATGGACCTGTATTTTTTAAGGATTACTGCGGCCGTTTTCGGCGATGCCCAGGTACACGGAGGTTGTGCCATTGTCTCTGGATACGAGGAGAGTTGTTTTGGGCAACGGATAAGTTGTGGCCGTGGTGCGAGTGTTAGGCAATGTGTGAACATTTACAATACCGGAATAAAATCTAAAGCTTACTGTAAATACCTGAGAACTAAACTCTTTGTTAATTTTGACCAGTCGGCGTCGCATAAATAATATCATACACACAGGAAATATCGTAGACTTGAAACCAGATGAGCGGTGCTTGAACAAAATGTTTACGTCAGAGCTGCGTGGAAGACCCGCTCCTCGCGTACACATAACTGGATCACATTAATATTAACTCGAAATACCTTAAATACAGTCAGAGGTTTTTTGCGCGACACAAGGGACAAAACACAAGCGAGTAGACACGGACTGACTGCATCATGAACCAACTAGGCCAACAACAAGTTTTAATTACCTTAAATACAGTTTGAGTACAAATAAAAGATAAAAGCAATGTTACTAAAGTTCCGTTTAGAACAGTTGTTGCTATCCAGACTTAACGAATTGAAGAGCGCGTTGGAGGTGGAACGGGTACTGGAAGGACACGAACATTCATAGAGCTGCACGTTTTATTCCTCGTCCTGCTCGTTTTTGTTTTTTTTTAGTTTACGGATTTACGGTTTTTTGTGATTAACTTATGAACCAATCTGGAAACACTCAGTTTATTGACCTTGCGTTTCATGGTACATCAAGGGAAACATTACTTCGGACAAGCCTCTCTTTGTTTATACAATCATCTGAAATCTTAACTGAACTCAGGGCCTCTAAACTCGTCAAACACGAAGTTCGGGCCGAAGTTAATGGAGCGCACCGATTGGACTGATGATGACTTCGCGCTTTTGTCGCCGACGTCCAATCGGCGCGCTTTAGGACTCCAGATGTCAGGAGTGTAGTGGTAAATGAGGAACTATGGCAAGGCTTTCTTTTTCGCTGGCCTCTATCACCCTAAAAAAAATTCTCGTGCGTCTTCTCCCCCCCCCCCACACACACACACAATACTCGCAAAGCCAATCAAAGCGACTTATGGAGGCAGCTCAGCGAATGACGATGCTGAAACGTATGTTTAGACCAAAAACCGCTGTCTGAGTTGTGACATTAAGCAATGCAAAACTTCACGCTTGCATTGCTTAATGTCGAAACTCGAAAACGTTTTCTGGTTTAAACATCTGTTTCGGCATTGTCATTCGCTGAGCTGACTCTCATAAGTTGCGGTGATTGGCCTTCGAGTGTTAGTGCGGGAAAAAAACGCACGGGCATTTTTTTTAGCGCGTATGATTACTTTGCCTTCAGAAGTATATACACTCTAAGAAATGCCTGCGCGTCTACTTACCCGCAAAACACTCAAAGAGCCAATCTCTGTGATATATGGAATCAGCTCAGCGAATGATGAGGCGTAACGTCCGTTTAGACCTAAAAACGAAGTCTGCGCTGTGGCATTACGCAATGCAAAGCGTCATGCTTGCATTGCGGAATGCACACAGCGCAGACGCATTTGTAGGTCTAAAGAGATGTTCGCCTCATCATTCGCTGAGTATTCCGTAGATCACAGAGATTGGCTCGTCGAGTGTTTTGCGGGCAAGCAGACGCGCAGGCGACTTCTTGAGAGTCTGCGTCGACTGCTACACCCAGCTCTGAGTTTACGCACGGCGCGCCTCGTGGAGGCTGCAAGAATTCGCGCACTGGTTCAACGGCAACAGCTTATGCGTTATCGCGTCGTCTCCAGTGGCGTCACGAAGTCAGCGGCACCCGGGGCATTGCGCTGTCAGGCCGCGACACCCCGCTCCGGCGCTGCGACTCCCCCCCCGCCGCTCGCCGCGCGGGCCGCGACTACGCTCTGAGCTGGCCGCCGCGACAACCCCTGGGCGCCTGCACCCGGGGCAGTGAACGCCGCCCCCCGCCCCTCTCCCTTGTGACGCCACTGACCGCTTTTCACTAGCGCTGCTTGCGCTTGCAAGGTGTTTGGCTAATGCGTGCTGGGCGGTTGCCGCGAAGTTTGTTCAGCCTGTGGGATCATAAGCCAGGGATTGTAAGATAGACAGGTGGAAGCAGGAGCAAGCCGACGACCGGATTCGATGGCCCTCTCGGTTTCTCTTTCTGCTTGGCGCCATCTATGCGGAGCACCGCGAACTCTCCACTCCGGGTGGGCGACCAGAGTATGCGACCAGCTAAACTAGCCTAGATGGTTTCTCGTGCGGTTTTCAATGGAGGACTGTCGTGCTCTCGGTCCCTGAACACGCACCGCACTCTCCCATGGGGTTCCATGCAAATCGATTCGATTTGTTTTCCTCTCGCAGCAGCGCCATACTGTCGCAAATCGGTGTGTACCCGCTAGCAGACGAGTACACAATCCGGTCACGACGGCATGCCTGGTAGGCTTCTATGGGCCGTTTCCCCACCTGTCTATCTTACACAGCAATACGTG
>JAZHYW010057850.1:0-24408 GCA_037355805.1 Ixodes ricinus
TCGCTCAGTTAAGCCCACAGTAATATCAGGGATGGAAGCTTCGGCTGGTCCGGGCGAACTTTTCCCGGTTGCCGTGCTCCCAGCGGTATGGGCAGACGTTATTTTGTTTAAAATAAATATGATTCATATAATTTATAACGTTAAATAACGATGAAGTTATTTTGAAAATATGAATAGCTTTGCATGCTAGTTATCGTAACTTTCTCTTTCACTCTTCCAACGTGTCTGGGCAGGTCGGGCAGGTGGTGTTGGTCTGGGCCATGGTTCGGCCAACCCAGAGGCTCTAGGGGCTCTGGAGCCAACCGGGCCAACGTTGGTCTGGGTATGGTGCCTGGATCGCGTCTCTGACTGGTGTGTTTAGCCGGTCCTATGCTGCCCATACATCAAAGTGGTCCCGAAGATGGCAACAAATGACGTCAAAGAAGCCCGAGTGCCATGCTGTTGGCTGTCGCGATCCTGGCGGGTAGTCGCAGAAATGCTGGCGAAAAGCACGAGCGAACACGGAGTGTCGCTGTCGTCACCACGTCCCAGGCGTCCCAACTTTCGGCTGCTGTAACTTCCGTGGACTGTCACAGTGGAGAGCGACCTGCAGCAGAACAGGCGTCTGCCACACACACCACAACTGTTAGGACGCCGCCAGGATCGCGACCGGCGACAGCATGACACTTTTATGACGTCATCAGGCGGAAATCGAGGGACCACTTTTTTGGCCACGGTAAACACACCAGTCGGAGACGCGTTCCAGGCACCATAGTCTGGGCCACCTCGTTAGTCTGGGCTCGCTTTCTCTCTCTCCGAACCCGCGCCTCCCCCGCGGTCTGTTTCGCTTCTGGGAGTACGTTGCGGCGCGAGATTCGTGCAGCGTTCGTGCGCGCGCAGCTTTCTTTCCTTTTTCGTGGAAACTCGTTGTTTTTGTATTGTGGTCAAGCATGGATTTTCGTCGGTGGGGAAACAGTCACTGCCGAAAGCCAGGACACTGCTAATGAGTTGTCGAGTTCCGATGGACGTGAGAGGTACTGCTCTGCTGCGCTGTCATCGCGCGACGCAGCAGAGGCTGGTTGCACTCTCTCTCCACGGGGCGCGGTGCTGCCGGGGCGGAGATGCGCTCCGATAACAAACCGAAACTTAAAAACAAGTCGGAATTCGTACGGTTTTTCTGAAAGCCGTAAAATGCTTACCCTGCCTTCTATCGTTCTGCAATTTGTTGATTTAGTGTTTTTCGATGACGCTGAGCAATTTTTTAATTGAAACTGTGCCCTTAAACACAATATTAAAAAAGTTAATTACGCAAAAATAATTAACAATTTAATTATCTCGGACTTTAATAATTTTCCTAAATAGGCCCCTGGCCCAGGACCAAAAAGACACAAGCCTTTTTTGTTGCGACACGTAGTTTTCGCAATATCGAATTTGTCCACCTTTCGTGAAACACTCTGTATATATAAAGCACATTGATAAAATAAGATCAACAAATCAGAGATGAAAATGGGCTAACTGTCGCAGTGGTAGTGAGTATTAATTGTTTGATTTTGGCAATAGCTGCGATGGTTTCAAGTCACAAATACAAATCCTACTTGATCACTCACCGCGAGAAATATCATTGTCAAATAACTGCAACTTCTATGTAATATCAAGATCGAGCACATATGCTAGCTCACTTCAAGAAATGGTAAACTTTTTGCAGTGAAAAAACGATTAAAGTGCAGGCGAGCTGGTGTAAGTTATACATGATGATTGAAAACCTGGGACTGTGGTTTGAAAAACGGAAATTCGTGAAGTAGGAAGAAAAAAGGGACAGACAACGTCTCAAACTCAGCTAAACACTTTATTGCCTCTACGCCTTATACTCCCCGGACGTCGAACGTCGCCACCACCACAACGCTTAATCACTGAACTACAAACAGTACACCGAACCGCAAACAATACACACAAAAAAATCGTTATACAAACGGAAACAAACTTTTTGCAGTGAGCTGTTAATTTGGGATTGTTGTCAGCGATTCACGGGTCTTCGCGAGGAGTGAAAATGAGCCTAAATATTTTTCGATTAACTGAGGATGAGCGATGGAGCTCATCCTCAGTTAATGGAGTCTCATCCGTACTGGTTTCCCGTTTCGTTTAGCAGTGACGCACTCCTAAATTGAAGTGATAATATTAATAATTAATACAGGTTATCGATGAAGACTCGATACCAAAGAGCTGAGCTTCTGTTTTTCTTAACCTCATTGCTTAGTTTAGTTCCTTTAGTTGCAAGACACCGTCGTCGGTCTTTATTTACGCTTACTTATATAATCAAATTCGAAACGACTAGCTGTCAATTTAGCGTGAAGGCATTTAACTAAAGGAGAAGAAAAACAGGAGACACGAGTATTTAGTGTCGCTGTGTTGAACTTGAAGTACCGTTTTTTGAAAGGAGGTGCAGAATATGCTCGCTGTTTTCATTGGACCATGTCAGGCACGTAAAGGCCGATCAAGCAAGTAATTCAACTTTTTTTCTAGGCTCCACGCCTGTGGCTGCACGGCGCAAGGCTTGCGAATATACGCCAAGAAGCTCGAAAAAAGAACACGAACCTACAGAGAATTTATGTAAATTTAGCGAAGTGTTTTTGCAAGGACACACATCATCACTTTCATCGCACGTAACCTTAACGTTGTATCCTGTTTTGTTGTTCATTTCTTTGATACTTGGGTGCAAAATAGTGAAGAAATTTTTTCTGTATTTTCTACTGCCTGTTGAATAAAAATGAACGCAAAAGAACAAGCACTGGATATTTTTTGTGTATGTGCCACTTTTGAGGTTTTTGCTGCTTTGCTGCTGGTCTCGCGTTTCAGCGCTGGCTTGTGTGCGCTTCAACGTACATTAACCAGCATTGAAGCGCGAAAAGCAGCAGAAAAAGCCTAACAAAACAACACAAAAACCGGGCCCAAAAAAAAAAAAAGAAAAGAAGAAAGTTAGATTAGTTATTTTCTTGACTCTAGGTGGCGCAAGCTACCAACATCAATCCAAGCACAATGGCGCTGCCATGTGGTTTCAGGTTTTGGTTTCGCTGTGCCGCCACGTTGAATTTCGTACAGCCTCCGGACGAAGCGCTTCGTCTCTGTCCCCTTCTTCGTCCTTGTTTATTCGGCGCTCTCTTTTGCTTGTACGAATTTTAAGCGATGGAAAGCAAAGCGATGCGAGTTCAGAGTTCACAAGAGAGGGTGTCTGGAAAAGAGGACATTTCCTCCTTCCCCTCCTTTTCAACTGCTCGTGTTTCGCTCTCGCCCCTGTACCTTTGGCAACGCTTGGAACCATGTGAAGTCAGCTCAGTTTCAGTTTAGTCTCCGGAAGGGTGAGGTTGTCACTTAGCGCACAGGAATCGGAATCTCGAAAAGCTATAGTAATCGAGGAAAATTCCACTGCAGCTAACGCCAGAAATCGCAAATGGCAGCGTCTTCCAAGTCTGCGCTCTTCGTTTGCCGCGGTAACTGAAACTGCATGCTTGCCTGTAGTTTGCCGCGGTAACTGAAACTGCATGCTTGCCTGTGGTGCGTGTAACACACTCCGGTCATTAATTTCTACCTTTGCAGGAAACATATGCCGATCTCCGATTGCAGAGGCAGTCTTTCGACAAGTTGCCAAGGAAAGAGGAGTCCTGGCTGAGGTACCAAAGTTTTGCCATTCCAACAAATGTGCGCGACAATTGTCGAGAGCGTAACCTAAACTAAACTGTACGTTCGGCGCGTGCGCGACAGTTGTCAAGAATATAACTGAAACTAAACTGTCGGCGCCTTGTCATTGAATATAATGGAGGAGAGTTGAACTGTTTGTGACCTAGTGGAACGCACCTTCGCAGTGGAATATCGACAGTGCTGGAACAGACGGCAAGCACGTAGGCAGTAACCCAGACAGGAGAGCAATCCAATGCCTGAAGGACCACAATGTCGAAATGGATCATCGGGCCAGGCAGGCAAGTTCACGAGACACTGCTCAGGCAACGTTAACGCCGAGAAAGCTGAAAAAGTACGAATTTTGTTTACCAGGTCACACTCGACGACTTCCGCGACTTCCAGTACATCTTCGCCATGGACAACGCCAATCATGAATGATCTGGCAGATATGGCGCCAGAGAGCTCCAAGGCCAAAGTCGAGCTCCTTGGCAAATATGATCCCGAAGGCCAGGCAACCATCCATGACCCTTATGAAGTAAGGCATTGTTTTTTGAGTAAAGCTATACGCACTCCGGAGTGCATTTCGGACGAGATGGCTATACGCACTCCGCCGAGAACTCATGCCCGTCGGGCCCCCTTTCGAACGGCGCGTGTATCACTGGGGAGCGTGTTAACCCAGCCCCCGCCTGCGTTCACGCCGCTTCGCGGCGACAGTATTGGCATGCTAATTACAAAACGTACACCAGTACACGCCGCTTCGCGGCGTCCGGCCGGCAACCCAAGCCCCGCTGTCCCCGATCGCACCTCCGGAAAGGAGTCCCATTTAATTCTGCGAAGTTTCGTCGACAAAATTATCGCAAAGGAAATGTCGTAAACATCGCAATAACCCTCGACAAAAAAAAAAAAAAGAAAAAAAAACGCAAAAAGGTACGGCCCGCCGGGGATCGAACCCGCGTCCCCTTGCAGGTACGAAGCGGACGCCTTAGCCGCTATGCTAAGCCATCGCTGAAAGATCTCGCCGTGACCATTTGTTTTATGCGAGTTTAGCGGAGTGCGTATAGCCATCTCGTCCGAAAATGCACTCGAGTGCGTATAGTTTTACTCTTGTTTTTCATCTCTTGCACCCCTAGGCGTGCCCCAAACCAACTCCCAGATCATTAAATCTCGCAAGGACGCCCTACCCTGAGATTACCCATCCCGCTTTTTCTGGCTAAATATCCGAAGCCTAAAAATATCGAAACGTCGCCCACCCCACGAATCTCATAAACAGCGCGATCTGCGGTATCCCGTACGTCTGAGGTCTGACAAACAAATTCGTAACAGTTTCCCGCGTTGTTTTTGTTTTGTTTTGTGATTTGCGCAGCGCGATGCGAGTGGTTCCGGCATGTAGTACGTCCGCGGTATTCGTTGTGCGCGACATACGAAGTTTGCTATTTCCACGCGGTTTTGTTCGCGATTTGCGCCCGTGAGATTGGTTCCGTGTCAACCAAGTTTTATCAAATTCCCACTTTTTTTTTTTTCCCCTTGCCGCGAAATTTGAATTTGCGGCGTTCGCGGTACGCCAATATACACCAACTCATCTCTGTGACGTCACGGCGCGGTGGTGGCGCGCCGTCGACGCCGGTCGCACTTCCGGTCTGGGGCTGTGGGCAGAAGTCCCCATTTCAGACGTGTATTCCTGCGTTGTTTTGAAAGGAATCAGACAAAAGCCTGCCTTCTCGTCAAAACGCCGCGACTGGGGCCGTACCAAAAGTGCCGAGAAAGGTTTGAAGGTCAGTTTTCACGTGCTTGGTTCGTCAGAGAATCTGGATATGTGCCGTGAAAAGGGAAAAGCAGACGCCGTCGGACAACGATTGCTTGGGCGGGAAGCACTTTGGGTTGAATTCACGGATACTTGTGGTCATCAGATTTATTTGTTTTGTTCCAGACATGAACGCCAGAAAACCGTCAAGTTGTGCGGACCACCTGCGGACTACGTTCAGTGCGTCTTCAAGTTCAAACGGCCTCCTGATCGTTCAAACTGTCGTCTGCTCTTTCAAACGTTTCTGCTTGTCGTCTGCTCTCTTAGACGACGCCGGCCCGATACACCAAAAGTTGGCCGGGTCCTTGCGATAAGAAGTAAGTGCAGGCCTCAAAAGACTTAAATTTGAAGGTTGGTAAGCAGGCTCGTCGTAAACAGTAGATACAAGGAGATGTTGATTATTGTTACCAGCGGCCACCACCGACTTGTTATGCCTGATTCACTTGGTCCGATTCTGCTTGCGATTTTCAGTATTGACGTTGACCGTCTGAGCTACGGTTCACGCTTTTGCAGCTCGAGCGACGTCGCAACTGAAAATTGCGAGCGAAATCTCATCTGGTGAATCAAGCTTTAGCGTTCATTCTGCGGCGTTCACGCGGAATGAATCGCCGCATGTCAGATTATTCACGCGAAGTTTCGCAGTGTAACGAGCCTCGTCAATTTCGCTGACGCCGCTCATGTAGTCAGACATTGCCAGGAAGACGTAGAATCAACAATTCGAATGCGAAAAGGGCAGGGGGACTCACACTGACGCCGATAACATCGCGTTTCAATGGTTTGTTTATGGGCGACGGCGAGCTTGTTGCCACACCCCCGCCGCGCATGCGCGGCGCCGGTGGCGTCCGCTAGGGGCGCCCCGGGCGCTCCGGTTTGTTTGTAAACATGAGTTGGTGTATATGCGGTATCCGCTCATCCGAGTTCGCGCCGGATTTCCGTGGGTCCTAATTCACACCATGAAACACGACTTTGGGAAAATTGATATTGTGTAGTGCGACATCATGTGACCTATACACCAATTTAGTCTACACGCAAAATTAAAATGTCACGTGACCCGACTTTGCGGGACCCATACACCTATTCAGTTTCCCCGCTAGATTTGGCGGAAGCGTGTCACATGACCAACGCACCAAGTCAGTTTCCCCGCTAAATTAGTGTACGCAGATATTGCCGTGATGTCGCGTTGCGTATGCAACGTGAGGTTAGCGAGAAAATCGATAAAAATAGAGCCGTAAAATACTGTGGAAGTGCCCACTGGTAATTCTGCAAATTGTACATCAAGCTCCCAATTTGACCGGACAAATGAACGCGGTTTTTAGGCGAAGTGTGCTGGGCACTACCCCAGTACTTCACGGTAGGCAGTCTTGGGTAAGTTACTTTTAAAAAGTAATTCGTTACAGTTACTTTAAGAAAAAAGTAGCGAAGTTACTGTTACAGTTACCGGAACAAAATAGTAACTCATTACAGTTACTTTTGAGTTACTTTTCTAGAACAAAAAATTTAGGAAAAACTAGAAAACGCCCCCCACTAAGTTTTATTGCATAAAACTAAAAAGTGTACTTTATACTTCATATTGTAACTTAGCAGCTGTTGCTTCTCGAAATTAGTGCCTGAAAGTTTCCCCTCGTTTGATGGCGAACACGTCCCTGCCCTTTCTGAACAGGTACTTAACTGGCGCGCGGGAAAGAATTGCATGGGGGCAAACGCGGACCCAATACAAATGCCCTAACCTTGGTAGCACTGGCACATTGCTGGCTCGTTGATGGTTGGGCTAAGTTCATAGAGTCAGCTGGACATAATTCAGTTTGTGCCCGGCAAGGCAGAAACAAACCCCGCGCAAAAAGCAGTACATTTTGCCTCGACTGTCAACACCACACCGGAATAGTGGCGCAAATCAAAATACGAAACATGCGCATTGCATAGTTGTGGCGCTAATCAAAATATGAAACATGCGCAATGCCCTCGCGTGTATTGGAGGTTCACGGTGTATTCACCCATTTACAAAGCGTTTGCGTAGAAAAAGGAACAACCGCAACAACATAGATAGTGCTTCGAGATACTAAGATGTAAGTGTACAGTCACAAAGTACGAGCGCGTCCGTAAAGATAACTAGATTTTTTTTCCCATCAAATCTACATGTGGCTTTATTCGGGTCGTGACTTGCGAGAAGAATTGTATTCGCAAGTTTGTGCAAGGCCAACTTGACACTTGAAATGTCTGAAAAGACAAATTGGAAAGTGCAAGGAATAGCTAGATTGTATTCGTTCAATGATATATTATTCATAAAATAACTGGAAAGTAATGACAAAAGTAACGTCGTTACTTTCATCGTTACCTCAGAAAAAGTAATAGAACTACAGTTACAAGTTACATTTTTAAAAAGTAACTCGTTAGTTACAAGTTACCAAAAAGTAACGAAGTTACAGTAACGCGTTACTAATAATGTGTTACCAGGGGCGGATGCAGGAATTTCCTGAGGGGAGGGGAGGGTCAGGTGTTGGTCAGCGTGAAACGAGAGAGCTCCCTCGTTTCACGCCCTAAATTTTACACATGCAGAAATCAAGAGGGGGTCAGGACATCCGGACCCCCCTCTAAATCCGCCCTGCGTGTTACTACCCAAGACTGACCGTAGGTGGTTCTTCACTTTCTGAAACATCTGTTGAATGTCTTCTACGTAAATTTACACATTGCTCCTCAGGTACCACACGCTATGCAGTATAAAGTTTCTTCTGAAAAGGAACAGTTTCGTCACACAAATAACTACTTTTCCAGTAGCTGCATTCGATTTACCTACACCGGTGCAGAAAGTGTAAGGCAATGTACTTCCGGTATCTGTAGTATTCGGATACGACCGGAAGTAGACTGCCCCACACTTCTCTGCACCAGTGCAGGAGGTGTAGGTAAATCGAACGCAGCTAATATTATCATAAAAAGGCTTCAACTTTGTGTATTAGGTAGAGGTTAGCTGGTACTAGAAAACACTGGGAAGGCGGCACAAACTGCTGTCCAATTTAAAGGGTTCGGGCGTGTGCGTCCACCCATCCACCTTTGCCGGGCGGACTTGCCTGTTTTCGTGCTTTCTCGATGCAATCCCATGTTCCTCGGGATAGTCTTTGCATGCGACATGTAGAGTTGCACTTGTTGCATCACCTGTACAAGCTACGTCTACTAACGAGTGCATTATATTTTGAGTCCCATCGCTCCGCTCTTGTGCCTGTCCGTTCTTGGAACGCAGTGTTTCGCAGAAAACCTTGGAAGAGCCTTCTCCCTGCCTTGTTACAGGACAGCGGCAGCCAGGACTTCGAAGAGGTGTACGCCCAGTGCCTCCGCTGCTGCAACGCATTCTTTGACCAGCTTGGTGGCTGAGCGCCACCCTGGGCCGTTTGGCAGTGCCAGGCGAGCCTTTCCTCCCGCTGCCAGTTTTTCTTCGTATACTTGCTGTCGTTCATAAAGCACTGTTTGTAGAAGGTGCCCAGGCTGCCTGTCGATGCAAGCAGCTGTCGACCTGTTCCAAGTTGAAGTTTGAATAAACATTATTTTCTCGCAGACCTGCACTTCACTTACTGGAACTGAAAGCTGCTTTAGACATAAGCATTCGAGTGTTAAACACCGACTCCTCACCTCACTTTCCACTGCGACGCGTTGCACTATGGCAACGTCAATTGCCATAGGAACCATCTCTTAGTAGGTTGTCGCGAGCGGTTGTAATGCAGTCAGCCACACTCGCAAACGCAGTAAGTGTCTGAACCAGCCCCGAGGACTCTGACGCTTGCATCGCCACGGATGAAGACAAAGAGACAATGAATATTAAACTGATAATAAAGGTTTAAAGGGGCTGTGCAACAATTTTCAGACTTTGGCCAATTAACCGCGGAAATTAATCTGCGTCACCTATAGAACGAATAACAAAACCGCATTTTCTTCCGAGCGCTAGTTCTTATTAAAAAAAAAAAAAAATCGAAGGTCTCTGTGCCTTTCAACTCCCCACGCGACTTTCGAGTGACATACTCTGGAGGTTCACATGGTTTCCCCTTGGGCACTCTCTTTAGAAACCCCAGCCGCTTCCTCCGCGATTGATGACTTAGAAAGGATTAGCCTCTTCAAAGGTCGCGGTGAGCGATGGACACAAAGGATGGTTCGGACGGTTCGTCACGGGGCTGACGGTGAGTGCTGCAGCGGAGGGGGACAGGGTTTGTTGACTTCCGCGTACCTCCAGAGACTCCGTCATTTTAGTTCCCGTAGCCGCCACGGGCGCCGGCAGATCGGCAAATAATTCGTTTTTTGCTTCGCAATTACGCAGCAGAATAGCAGTTTTTCGGGGAAAGGTGACGCGTTTTTGGTCACTTGGGCTTGCATGAACAATATAAAAAATGCAGTATGGCAATTCTTCCAACGTTAAAACAGTTGCACAGCCCCTTTAATCAGCAAACTTGTGCCAGAAAAAATGAAAGATGAACAAACATCGAGAAACCAGCAACGAGCGACTGTCTGCAGGCAATTCAAAGAAAAAAAAAAGAAAAACTACAGTGTAAGAAACAGGTTGGTAGCAACATCAGTACTTCTCCAGCTCAACCTTGAGACTCTTTAGCAAGCTTTTGTCCCCTGCACTGCTATTCACTCCTAAACAACTTCAGCCACTACTCAAGCCTGACAACCCTGTTTCACGAGTCCAACCGGGAGAAAACAATACTACTTTTAGTTTTTAGCAAGCTAGGGAGCGCCAGCTACCCCCATTATAAGAGGTACAAGTTATTAGCATCCATCCAATTCTTATCCAGCGAGGGTACCCAGCAGTGTTGCCAAGTTAGCTATCTTGTAGCTAGATTTAGCTGACTTTTAGGGTCAACTAGCTACCACAAGCTTCCTTTAGCTAAAAATAGCCAAGTTTTTTTTTTTTTAATTTACTTTTTAATTTAGCTATTTTCATGGATTTTAGCTTTTATCTAACGAATTTCATTCGAGGTTAGCAACGTGGTGTCGCCACAGTTAAAAAAAACGTCTAAGTTTGAACAAAACTAGGTCCCCCTCTTTCTTCCCACCTTCTTCCACTAAATGATCGGGGCACCAAACCTTTACCTCGCTGCGGCTTCTCTTTGCAATATAGTAGTTCAGAGAGCGACCCCTACATAGAGAAGCAATAGACCAAGAAATTAATCACTGGCTGGCCGAGTGTCAAAGGAGGCGGAAGGCTCGGTTGATTCAGCTGGTGTGGTGTAGCTGCCCGCTCTACTGACCTCATCTAGCGCTCGCGTTGTAGCCTCCTGCATCCTCTCCACTGCAGGCACCAGTGGACCACTCAACGTTGTTCGCTTCACGGCGCCAAAGTTAGAATATTCGAAACCGGTTCCTGGAGCACTTTTTTTCTTGATGCTTGCAGTCTTTGCTTTCCCCGTTTTCAACTGGCTCTCTCCACAGGGCTTTGCCACTCGGCCCTAGCATCAGTCGTAGCCGCCTCTCCATCACTAACGGCGCCGAAGTTTGAACAGTAAAACACGGTTCTCAGTCGGAGCATTCTGGCACTACCGCTTGTGAACCTTTTGCACTCACTTCCTGCAGATGGAACGCGACTGCGCTTGTCCTTTTGTAGTCGCAGGTGGCAGTAAAATAATCGAGATGGCAAACAATACAAGTACAAGCAAAGAGTTAGGGACTGCTGGCTCAAGGGCGAAGGCTGCAAGCCATGGCTTATGGCAATGTCGGGTGACCCATTCATGGCTTTTTGCAAGTTTTGCACGTGCACTATCGAATCAAAGAAAGCCAGCCTCGAAAGGCGTGCGACGGTCTGCGAAGCACAAGGCGAGTACGCCAAGTTGAGGAATTCTGCAGCCAACTCGGCTTGATCTGGCAACACCAGTAAAGTCGTCCCGTGTACAGGAGACGGAAGCTACGCTTGCCCAGTACGTCTCCGAACATTACGCGATAAACTCCGTGGACCATTTGGGAGAAGCTTGTGGTGTAATATTTGAGGACAGCAAGACCGCTTCCAACGTTAGGATGCATCGAACGACATGTGCCAATGTAGTCAATAACTTTCTTGGGCTGCACTTTGAGGCACACTTGTGTGAAGACGTCGACGACGAGAAGTAGTGTCCTGATCGACGAATCAATCGACATCAGCGTTATCAAGGTGCTGGGAATTGCGATTAGGTACTTTTCCCTCTCAAGCTTAGAGGTCGTGTCCACATTTTTGGCCCTGCAAGAGCTACAGCAGTGTAATGCTGAACCCATGGTATCGGCACTCCTCGATGACTCGCGAACCAAACGTTGAAAACCTGAAAACCTTGTCGGCGTTGGTGCTGACAACGTCAGTGTGATGACGGGCGTTAAAGGGCAACTCCGCTCAATTCCGAAGATTTCAGGATAATGAGTGATTTCGAATCAAAAAGCCCTACTAAAAGACACTACGTCATTTGCTTCGCGAAAAATGGGATATATATTTTTAAATCTAATTTTAAACACGAGCGGAAATCGAAACCGAAACTTCGGCGCCGTCCGGCAACATTGGCCTCGGGCCGCCAAGTACATGGCCATCACGTGGTACGAGATGTCACGTGATCCTCGGCCGAACGACGGGCGGGTTGGGGGCGGGCGTGTGGCAGGCGCGAGTGTCGTCTGCTCTGCACCGCACTCTTCGCCACGTTTTGGTGTCTACGGCGTTCGACGTCTGCACAACTGCGGCATAAGTCTGCGCACGTGGTGTCCATAGTGTGGACGAAACTCCGAGAGACAATAATCACAAACGGTGAGACGACGACAGTGGTTGTGACACGAAAGACGGTGGTAACGGCGGGACCACGGCGGGCGGCCGGTCTGCTCCCAAAAGCGAACTGCGCAGGCGCGTACGCCAATCACGTGGACACCGCTGAGCGCAGAGAGGCAACGTTGCTGACGTCATGCGCTACGCTCGACCGGAGAAGTAAAAACAAGCAAAAGGGGGCCACGGAGATGACGTTTAGCTCAATGTTGGCTCCGCCCATGCCGTAGCCTTGACTGCGCTGTTGGTTGCGCCTGAATTCGCCCGCTCGAGTCAGCCGATTTCGGCAACTTGGCGAGTTGCAAAGTTTGCCGGACCGTTTAAGAAACATTTAGACAGAACTGCGTCGTAATATTTGGCGTCTGGTCTTCGTAGGCGATGCTGAAGAGGACTGCATTGTTTTTTCAAAACCAAAAATGAAGCGGAGTTGCCCTTTAACAGCGGCGTCTACACCAGGCTACGACAGGACCTCCCTCACCTTGTGATGGTGCGGTGCGTCTGCCACTTGGTGCAGCTTATCTCGCGCCTCGTTGTGCCTGCCCCGGAATGTGGAATTTCTCGTGCGAGAAACCTAACGGTGGTTCTCACACTCTGCATCAAGAAAGCTAAAGTACCAGGATCTGTACTGTGAGATGAATGACCGCGAGACTCCGCCAAGGATACCGCAAGCGTGCGACACCCTCTGGTTGTCCATCTACACTGCAGTCAATAGGATAGTTTCTTGGTGGGACATGCTCAAAGAGACCTTCAGGAAGGCTCAGAAGGAGAAGAACTGCTACAAAGCTCTGGTGCTGTCTGAGATGTACAGCGATCCCATCAACAAGTGGTACTTGTTGCTGCTCGACTGGGTTTTAGCCGAAGCCCAGCAAGTGAACCTTGCCAAGCAGCGCACCAGGACCCATCAAAGCAGTTTGAGGTTTTGGTTGCCCTTGTGAAGTCGATGGCTTCGAAGGTATCGCCGCCAACATCGCGGTATGACATGCTCAGTGTCAATATAGAACATCTGGGCCTGAACCTGTACTTTGACCTGCGGCGGTTTGAAACCACGGTCAGAGACGCCAGCTTGTCTTGGGATATCGATAAGGAGCTTCATCTATGATCACGACGCTTCATTACTGACCTCTTCAGCCAGCTCCGTCAACGACTGCCTGAGAACAACCAGCACCTGGAAAAGGTGTCCGAGTTTTCTGTGGAGAACGCTTTGAAGATGGTTCAGGGGCCCATCACACAACTTGCAGCACAGATTCTTTTTCGAACAAAGCTGTGTCTGCCTGTGAAGCCTCGATGGAGGAACTTGCGCCACGTGAAATGGTGCTCCACTGAGTGAACTGAGAAGTTTTGGGTGGAAATGGGTACCTAAAAAGATGTGCAAGGTGAAAACCCCTTCCAGGGGCTGCCCTCTCTTGCCATGACCGTGCTCTCCCTGCCATTCTCCAACGCTGGCATGGAGAGGCGCTTCAGCGACAAGAACATTGTAAAGAGCAAACAGATATTGACTGGGTTTGGACACGCTCAACGCCATTCTCTTCGTCTGTAACGGCCTGCGGAGAACGAGAAAGAAAAGCCACGAGTACCGGCTTCCGAGTTCCGTTCTATATAGCGAAGATTGGAACGATGACATTGTTTGCCACAACAGAAGAGCAGGCACAGCATGCAGCAGACGTAATCGAAGAACTTCTGCAAGTCTGATTTCTTACTGACAAGAAGAAGTTGGAAGAGATAGACATCAGCGTTGTTAACGTGCTTCACTCATTGTAAATAGTCGTCTAGTCCACAATAGCGCAAAATGTAGCGCTTTCTGAGTCCCAAAGGCATGTTCACCTATTTATATGTTCTTATTTAGATGTTCACATATATTGTTATAATCTACATTTGTTTTCAGGCACCTGGGTCCTACGCGTAATTTCTGTTAATAACATCCCCAGGAGGTCAATAAAGATTTAGCTAAACTTAACGGTTTTATTATATTTGCCACCCTCTTCCTGTGAAACCACGAAATGAAACAAACGGTTAGTGTTTCATACTCAATGGTACAATTAACGACGCGCTGCACCCCATTGCACAGGAAAAGAGTGGATGAGAGAAGGAGACTTGTGATAGTGACGTGATCGGCGGTGTAACATGACCCACTCGCCGATCATTCAGCTGGCCATCCGCACAATTCACCGACGGGGCGAGCGCCGGAGTTTTTGGAGTTCCTGCGCATACCGTAAAATCCCGTAAGGGCGCCCTCCCCGAGAGATCGCCCATCCCGTTTTTCTGGCTCAATATCTGTAACATAAAAATTCCGAAACAGCGCCCACCCCCGATTCCCGTTGGACGTCAAGCGATGTCCGACGGGAATCGCGCATCAACGGCGCGATCGGCGGTACCAGCGTGTCCGAGAAGCGAGTTCATAGCGGGTTCCCGCGTTTCTGTCTGCAATCTGCGCGCGATATCGGCTCGCGTAACACGCTAGTTCCCGCGTGTACATTGCATCGTGAAATGCGAATCTGCTGCGTTCGCGATTTGCGGTATTCGTTCCCGAGTTCGTAGCAGGTTCCCGTATTTTTGTCCGCAATCTGCGCGTGCGACATCTATTTTTAGCTGTAACACGCGCGAGTTGTTCCCGCGTGTATATTGCATCGTGAAATGCGATTCTGTTGCGTCCGCGATCTGCGGTATTTGTTTTTGTGACATGCGACTTTGTAGCGTATTTCTCCTTTTTTGTCCGCGATCTGCGCGCGCGATATCGGTTTCCGTGATAGGCAAGATTGTTGCGGGTTCTCGCGTCTTTATTGCACCATGAAACTTGAATCTGCTGCGTCCGCGATCTCCGGTATCCGTTCCCGTGAGACGCGAGTTCTCGGCGGGTTTCCGCAAGTCCTTCACACCGTGAAACACGAATCTGCTGCGTCGGCCACTTGTGGTATCCTTTCCCGTGACACAGGAGTTTGTAGCGAATTCCCGCCTGTTTATCGCATCGTGAAACGCAAATTTGCCGTGTCCGCGATCTACGGTATCAGCTCCCACGTCACGTGGTTTGTAGCGGGTGCCCCGGCGCTTATTATTAATTTTTGATAAAGTTTTGCTGTGGTATCCCCAAAGATAGCCCACCCCATATGTTATTCACCATTTATCTCTTCATTTTGGGTGGGCGTCCTTTCGGGATTTTACGTAGTCGTACGATTCTTGCATGTGCCTTGATTCTTTTGTAGCAGACGATTTTCTCGTCGCAGCGGTCGGTGCAGTTGTCCACTACAACGCCGGCCGTGCCTGAATAAACCGGCTAGGGTAAATGGGTAAACTGCATAAACCACTGCCTGCAGCAATCGCGACTCATTGTTATTATTTTTTTTTAATAGAAAAATTTTGTTCACAATTGCTCCAATTCAATAAAAATATTTTTCTTGAAGTGCACCTAACATGTACAGTGGATGACCCATAGAGTTATTACAATAAACGCTAGAGGCTCAGCTGGCGCTAGTGTCTACGGGACTTCCGGTTGCAAATTGAAGCAGACAGCATGCAGTCTAGATTTGCAGCCTCCCTGTGTATTCCTATGGGAAAACGCGCGTGAATTTTGTCTCTTCGCCGGAAAATAACATGAATAACTTTTGTCATATTGGTTGTAACGGATAGTATGTACCTTTATTGGTATTGTGAAAGTGTAATTGCTTTAGTTACAGCATTTTTCTTTATCACTGAGCGATGTTAAACTTCGCTCTATTTCAGGCCCAAACCCCTGTTTCCAGGAAGGTATGTGAAAACGAGCGACGGTTCTAAGCAAACTAACGATCGAAAGGAATGTAGTGTGTGTTCAGGTTCGCTAGCATTTCGCTGGTGCTTATATATTGCTAATATGCCCGTCCTGTCATTGGATGAAAATGACTCCGTCGTGCGCATCTTTACGATCGGTTAAAGAAACATTCGAACGCAAAAAATAAAGCACGTGACCTACGAAAGGTATGTCTTTTTATTATTTCCCATGTCGGGCAGTTTTTATCGGGCACCTGCTCTCTGGCTCCCCTTATTTGCAAAGATTTGGAGCGTGCGGGTGATGCTTTGAACCATTTGAACCCAGAACAAGCATCTTCGCAGTACTTATTTATTGCAAATCTGACTATATTACGTGACTTTCAATTTATTTTGATCGTCTGCAAGCACAAGGAGTTACTTATCCAGTGTTACTGCGTAGTTCTTGCCGTCTCTCTCGGTTTTCCACATGTCCTTCGTTCGTTTGGCACGTATGTCCCCCATGTTGGAAAGCGTCGACGCCGTGTTCGCGCTAACAGTGTCCGACAGTGCACAAAAATACACGTACGAAGCCGTTTTAGCACCGTTTTTAATGCGATGAATTTGAAAGAAAAACTCCGTAACTGACCATTTATTTCGTCTGCGTGACTGAGAAATGTTCTAATGTGCCTAGTACGTACAAATTATTCGTGATATTTGCTCTTATAATTGAGCGCAGAGAGAAAATGCACTCGCTTTTTCCCATAGGAATACATTACCGGAAGTCAAATTTAGACTGCTTGCTGTCTGCTTCAAAATGCAACAGCACACTAGCGCCAGCTGAGCCTCTAGCGTTTATTGTAATAACTCTATGGGATGACCTTGCTTTAAGTTCGGGCCCGAAATTCAATTGGGTTAACATTATCGGGCCATTGGAAGCTAAGAAATCTGTTTAGAAAGGAACCGGGAAATTTAGCCGTTTTTAGCTTCTTACATGAAGACTTAGCTACTTTTGGGGAACCGTTCAGCTATTTTTTTTCTTTATGATTTGGCAACACTGGTACCCATTGAAAAGGCAACCTACCTTCTGCCCGATTCGACGGAGGTCGAGGACTCTGAGCTGTGTCCCTGGGTTCTAGATGAGGCTGCACACATCGAGGTTCATCACTGTTATGACACTTGCAAAAAATGCAAACAACAGGACACGTGCACAGCTGTCACACTTTGGTCCTCGGACTACACTGGTTCTAGGCTCTGTCGGAAAAAAATCTGATAAACTGTGAACCAATGGACGAGACGCTCCATCCAAATCTGGGTTGAGCAGGATCCTCAACAATGACATGTCATATTTCTTATTGTCTGAAAAGCATGTTTTCTGGACTGGAAAGAAAACTAGCTCTTGCAAATAATATGGTCAAGCAGTACTGTCACAAGGTGGTGGTAAGATGGATATAGCGGCGAAGATAGTGACGAATGCGTTTCGGATCTGACATGCCCTTTGTCAGTCTGACAGTGCAACAGGCTAACCAAGAACCTGGCAGGCCCGACAGGTTTCCGCCACTATTCCTGCCGATTTCTCCACAACTAAGATCAGTATTGTAGGACCTAAATTGCTATAATGTGCACACGTAGGAGCAATCGTGTTAAATGTGTGAACAAACAACATAAATTGAGTTTCAACCTTGCCAGCGCACTCGCAAAGCATCAGTTATAGATCTCTCTATTGCACCCTTGGCTTTAAACGACTGCCTCTGAAGTGCATTGCTGTGCATACGTCAGGCAAGTCAGACTTTTCATGGTGGCCAAGGGATCCAAGTCTCCCAGATTCTGAGTTTGGTTGTTTGTGAGTATCAACGTTTTCAGAACCAGAAGGTTTTCTTGCAAGTTCTCGCCGATTCGACTGAAATAGCATTAGTGCTGTAAGACAAACGACGAAGTCGCACAAACGCGGGCAGGCATCAGAGAACTTGGCAGATTTCAATATGTATGAAAGACGACTATCATATGGCTCCTTGTATCTACTGTTTACACCGAGCCTACTTACCCCAACCCACCTTCAAACTTAAAAGTCTTTTGAAGCCTGCACTTAATTCTTATCGCAATTACTCTTGTTATTGTAACGAGCAGACGACACCAAGCAGAGAAAGCAGACGACAGTTTGAGCGATCAGGCAGCCGTTTGAACTTGAAGATGCACTGAACGTAGTCCGTAGGTGGTCCGTACAACTTGGCGGTTTTTCCCGCGATCATGTTGAAACAAAACAAATAAAAAAATGACGACCACAAGTATCTGTGAATTCAACCCAAAGTGCTTCCCACACAAGCAATAGTGGTCGTACGGCGTCTGGTTTTTATTTTTCACGGCACCTATCAACGTTCTCGGACGAACCGAGCAGGCAGAAAACACATAAAAACTGACCTTCAAACCTTTCCCGACTCTTTTGGTACAGCCCCAGTCGCGGTGTTTTGACGAGAAGTCAGGTTTTTGTCCGGTTTCTTCAAAAACAACACAAGAATGCACGTTCTGCATGGTGACTTCTGCCCACAGCCTCAGACCAGAAGTGTGCCCGACGTGCCACCACCGCGCCGTGGCGTAATAGAGCTGAAGTTAGTCTGCCACAGTGGACGACTTGTCTCTCGGCTGTACAGCGTGGGCGAAATGGATTGAACGCACTTTAAATTGACTGCAGTGATGGAAGTGCTGCGCCATTTGCGCCATGAACGAAAGTCTGCTACCTCTCGCGCCAAAGCGCCAGTTTCACTCAGACTTGCGCCATACCTGCGCCAGGGTGGGCTTCAAGCAAAGTATAAAAATAATTTAATATTGGTTGGCCCTAATATATCGAAAAGTTGGAGAGAAAAATGGTACGAATATATTTCACGGCGTCTCTTCTGGACATATAATTTGTTTCATCTTAGGTCTAAGCACAATTGAAAGCTCGCACGCATACAACCTCGAATACACAAACTAAAAGCGCGAGTCACGGGGCGTTCACTGCACCCGACTGGTTTAGCTGATGAAAAAACACGCACAGGGAGACGAATGCCATGATGTCGCGCTTTTATGCTGTTTGATTGGTCCCATTGGCTCGTAGAGTCGGCTGCAGCGTGGACTTCAGGTGAGACGAAATATAGGGATTGTTCGTGCATCGCTCTGGCCGGTTGATGCGCTGGCCAGTTGATTGCCGACATCGTCTAAACTACGAGACGATTTCCGCAATGTTAGGAACTAAAAGTCTCCAGAAAACTTCGCAAAATAGTAGGCTGGTGGTATACTGTGATAAGACAGAACCAGGATATTGAACTCCTAATGTAATCACTCGATTATCATGTCTGCCACAAGCCTTCGTGCCGTGGCTACAGAATACCGTGGCACGGCGCCGCTCGCGTGAACCTTCACTACATCTCGCCACACGTCAGCGTGCATGCGTCGGGCTTCACCGCTTCGCACCGGAGTGCTAGGAGCAGCGGCTGACCTGTTGGAGGGTTAAACTTAGCGCAATAGGCACGGAATTCATTCTCAGGATTATTACAGATTGACCATCTTTGTCTTCGTTGCAGATTAATCTCTAGTAATTGTTTTTAAAAAAAGGGAAACAGCCGAGAAAAAAATATAAGAAAAAACAAAGCCATGGTTCTCTATTTTTGAATAAATGCGGTAGTTCTAGTGCAGCTGTCGTATGAACGAGCAGTGAACTTTGATTTAACTCTAGTTCCAACGCCGCCGAAAAGCAGTGTCACATTTAAAGTACAAGTGTGGGCTTTCATAATATTTGTCAGTGGTTGGTTTTTTAGTTTATTATATTAGTTTCTCGAGTCTGGCAGGTTGATAAAACTTGGGGGACGCGTCTTCATTGGTGTAGCGGATATGCTGGTTTTTGCAGGCATTTTGCAGAAATTATATTTACGAATTAATTAGACTACCGAGTGTAAAATGAGGATGAGAGGGAGGCTTTATCACAACTGAAGGTTCGGGCTATGATTTATTTTCAACCATTTTTGGTACCCGTTTTAAATAGACCCCGCTCTGACCAAAGCCTTATTTAAAGAAAAAAGGCTATGTGTTTCTGTTTTTGCATTCTATTTATTTTTATTACAAAATGTGAGAAGTAATATGCTCCAGTATCAAAAAGGAGCTGTCAATCATTATCACAGACAAACTCATTTATAAATGCAATCACTTTTTTTCATTTTCAAGCGAAGCACTATCAGATGTTGGCATCTGCTCCAAATGCGTCAGCGGCTGCTCCGAATCAGTGTTTTGAATGCTCCAGAACCTGCTGCAAAAGGATCAAATGCTGCTTCCATCACTGTGACTGCATAAATCAGTTTCTTAACTTATCACGCTGGGATTTACTATGGAGGTGCTCGAAGCTGGCGCATTCATTAATTGAGAGTATGAATACGTGAAACCCCCGGAGTCAAAAGAAAGGAAATAACAAAAATGAAAGATATTGACAAATCTCTGTAATGCGAAATTAGAGCGCAGCTCTTGAGGAGGAGGAGGGGAGGGTATGCACCTCCTCCTCCTCTCCCCTTGTGTGTGAGGAAGGAGGAACCTCCTCCTCCCACAGTTTCCCCGCTAAATGTAGCTGGAAAATTGATGCCACGTGACCTCAACACCAATTCAGTTTCCTCACAAAATTTAGCGGGGAAAACGACGTCACATGACTGTGTCACATCACCTATGAACAAATTCAGTTTCTCCGCTAGATTTAGCGAGAAAATCGACGTCACCTGACCGCAACACCAATTCAATTCTCCGCTAAATTTAGTGGGGAACTGAATTGGTGCTGAGAGTCATGCGACGCCAGTTTTACCACTAAATTCAGCGGGGAAACTGAATGCGCAGTGTTAACGTTAAGGGGACACTACCCAAAAGAGTGAATTTTTAAACCACTTGTCCGATTTAAATGACATTAAAGAGCATGTTTCTGTTGATGTTGAGAACACCTGTGCCACATTTTGTTAACCTGGGTGAAGTACAAAAAAAATTGCAAATGGTCAAAGATGAAAGTGGGCGTGTCTGCGTAGGAAGACTATCGTTTTTAAATTACTCATAAATTTGTTGTTTTCATGTGTTATACTGCTCTAGGACAGTTCAAAGCAGATAACTATGGAGCTATATTTCTATATTATACTATCTGTCATGACAAAAAAGACACATAAACACAAATACTGTTTCTTAGACTTTCATCCTTTGTCCAAAATTTTAGTTCTTGAGCATGAAAACTGACAATAAATACAAGCTTATAGGTATGTTCCCCTTAAAATTTCACCCCAGAAGAACCCATAAAAATGAATCCAAGTTACGTAATAACAAAACGATAGTTTTCCTAAAGTGAAATTTATGCCAAAAAGTGGAATGGAGAGAAATGCGTTTAAAGTGCTCCAACCTCTACCTTTTCTTTAGCATCGGTGGACCGAAAATAATTTATAAAAAATTAACTATGCAGTGTAAACTAATGAAACTTTCTGGGAATACTCTCTAGATATTGGTGGACAAATGACATATTTCAAAATCGACTTTTTTGCAGAAATTGTTTTTCTGGGTAGTGTCCCCCTTAAGGGACGTCACAGACCTACACACCAATTCAGTTTCTTCGCTAAATTTAGCGGGGAACTGAATTGGTGTAAAGATCTGCGACGTCCCATAATGCAACGCGCACGATTACGCCGACGGCGATGCCGTGAAACACGGAAACGAGCCCCTAAGAGCTGCACTCTAAAACTGGTTTTGTCTGTGTAAAAATTATCGCTAAGCCTTTTATCTCAAAATCGTCAGAAAATCGTGCGCTATTCTGGCGTTTACTACGCTTGAAAAATTTGTGAAATCGAAAGAAAATAAAACTGGCTTACCTATTCTTCACTTCATTTGGCCCAAATAAGTGCCACAGTATCACATAATATTTTTAGTGTACATGCAAAGTATAGGGAAAACATGGTTTTCGATTTTTCTTGATTTACTCATGTGAGCCAATCTTTCCGCAATTTTAGCGAAATCTTCCATCAGCTCCAGGCACCTCTGTAGTAAATCTCAGCGCAATAAGTTAAGAAACCGATTTATGCGGTCAGTTTAATATGTTTTCAATTGATTTCACCCACGCTGAAGATGAGAAATTTAGCCAGGGCTGGGCAGATACTCCAAAAAGTATTCGGGAATACAAATACTGAGATACATGTGTTTTAAGGCCCAAAATACAGATACTGAGATACATTTGTCTTTTATGCAATGGGATATCCTCGAGATACTTCTGCAAAACCGGCGAAAAAGTATTCCGGAATACAGATACAGACACTTATAGAAATACATTTGTTTCCCAACGCTGCTAGGTGGGGAGGATGTAGTTCGTGGCGAATATGAACGGTAATTTATGCTTGCTCCTTTTTTGTGCCATTTTATGCTGTTCCCCTTCCCTCAAACTCTTTATTTATCATTACTGCCACTAAAGAAAACATGTCACTCCTGTTGAACCACATAGTTACAGGACGGTAAAGACTGCGTGCTATACTTCACAAAAGGCGTCTGCCCGAAATGAACCCCGTTTTGCCATGAGGGCGCATCTCAAGCTGTCGTATTATGAGCTTCTGAGTCACCCATAGTGTGGAGAGATTAGACGACAGGGCCATACCTTTTCTTCACTCAACTCCTCTACAGCATTCACTCCGCTAAACTGGAAAGAGTGGAGGGCTTTGCGAGAGGAGCCGATTTTATTTTTACCTGTAACCTTTTTTCACACCAGTTTTTCTTAATGACAGTGACTGAGATGGATTATATGGGGCGGGTTCATATTATAAATTACGAAGCAACTTGAACCAAACAGATGGTTTTCTTTTAAATTTAGCTTAAAGGTTGACCTACAGAATCGTCTTCTGCCGGGCAGAAAACCGATTCCCAGTTTCCTTCTCCCTTCCCTCCCTCATTCTTCTCTCCTCCTCTGCACACAAGAGCAGGTCTCCGAGTTACTTCCCGCCGGAAGGAAAAGGGTCTCTCTTTCTCGAATGGAAAGGAGGCATTGAGAGAGAGCGTTTCCTCCTTTCTGACTGCTCGTCCGTCTTTGAGAAGGACAACAAATGTAACGAGATACCCAAGTCTGGCACAGTATCGCGATAGAAGCGATACATCTGAAATATATTTCAGTACCGAGATACAAATACATTTTTCAAATGTATCTTGCTGCAGGTACTCGAAAGTATCTCCGAGATACTATTGCGATACATTTGTATCGCAATAGTGCCAAGCCCTGAATTAAGTCAGTGTGGTACAACCGCTAACAAAATAATTTGATGGCCTAGTTGGTTAAACATCACACTCAAAATTAGCGCAATGAACAAACACAAGAAGGAGTAGACAGGACAGAGCGCTCTGTCCTGTCTACTCCTTCTTCCTCTGTTCGTCCATTGCGCTCATTTTGTGTACTACGGTACAACCACTTGCCTGGGGTCTTTAATGTGCACCACGCAGTAGTGATACACGACCGCACCTCGGTACGATGCTAATGCAAATCGAAACGGGATTGAACCCAGGATGCCTCGGTTCTGCATCGCGAGCTTCCACTCCACGTGCTCCGAGCTCATCATTAAAACTGGATTGAACCCAGGATCCCTGGATTCTGCAGTGCGCAAGCTTTCGCTCCATGCGCTTCGAACACGGCCACCGATCCCCCTAGCCATTCAACACTCCTATGATGATGGCGAGTGAAGTGGGCGGACTGGATTTCGGAAAGGTCAGGCAGAAATGTCTATTTTTTGTCACCCTACTAACCTTCCACGTCAAGTAAAAAGAAAGAAAAAGAGCTCTGTGGAAAGGGGGGAGTTTGCAATGTTAAGTGATGTTTCAGATTTCCAATCGATGTACCAGCTTTATTCGTTGTGCATTGTGTAGAAAGGTGTTACATACTTCGGGGTTCGGGTATTACATAATACTTTATTAACAACAAGCGGCCGGAATGGCAGCAGCCTTCAATCGACGCGGTGTCCAGAGTCGGCTCCCTCTGACAAGAGTTTCAGCCTTCCTCGGCGCGGTCGTTGCAGAGCAGGTAGGTGGCGCCATCTAGTGAGGGCGTACACAGCAAAAGGAAAACGGTCCGACTGTCTTCTCATTTCAACATTTTTTGTCACTGTGCTATTGGCACTCTACCGTTTGGTAGATGAATTCATGTTCAGGAGGGATGTACGAACAAACCTCTTTCACAACATTAACTGATGTTTCGGATTTCCAATCGAAGTAACTTTATTCGCTGGGTTAAGCATTGTTGAAAGGGCAATGGACCGACTGTCTTCTCGTCTCGACAACCTTTCTGTCGCCGTGCTATCGGCACTCTACCGTTCGATAGATGAATTCGTTTTCAGGCAAGATGCATGAACAAGCCTTTTTCGGAACGCTAACTGCTGTCTTGTCTTTCAAATCAAATTGTTTTTACCTGCTGGATTAAGCAGTATTCAAACTGAAAAGGGGCAGCGGTCCACTGCGCCCTATGTCTCAACAACGT
>JAZHYW010057851.1:0-96351 GCA_037355805.1 Ixodes ricinus
ATTCATTTCAGTCCTCTACAGGCACAGAACTTGCTTCTAAACTCCGTAATCACGAAGTTGGCTTCAAAGAATGTCGCCTTGTAGGAAGCTCTATCTAGAAGCTTCATGTTGTCCAAGCGGCACTCATCGTGCCCAATTCTAGTTAGGCAATCGGTGAATCATGGAAAACACATGCCTGATATGTGCGACCAAATCAGATGGCAAAGCAGTATGCTCCCGTTGCAGTTCTCGTGGTTCTTGGGATCTTGTCCCAGACTGTACATGTAGCAACGGATGTGACTGCAAATCGCGCGGTGCACAGTTTACAAAATAGCAGTATACTATGCATATAATAATAAATTTGCACAAAAGAGAAAAGGGACCTCTGGGTGATAGGCTGAGCAGAAAGGCAAGAAATTGTACGCAGTGTGCCTGCCAGTCTGCCACCCAGGATCGAAACTCTGCACACAGAACTCTCCACGTTGCAGTTCATAGGGCAGAGTGTGTACAAGGCTGATGCAACAAATTTCGGTCAAAAGCTTTTTTGTAGATGAGTAAAGCCATACGCACTCCGTCGCGCACCCTCGGGCCGGAAAGGAGCATGCTACGCATACTACGGAAATTCGTGTAGGAATGAATGGTTACAACGAGCTTTGCTAAGCGGTGGCATAGCATAGTGGTAAAAGGTGTCTGCTTCAATACGCAAGTGACGCGGGTTTAATCTGCGATGTGGCTCACTTCTTGTTTCTTTTTTTCTCTAATATTTTGTTTTGTCGGGGGCATTTGGCGATATTTACAGCATTTCTTTTAATCAACACTAAAAAAAAATAATGTAAAAAAAAATGAAAAGTTAAGGTTGCGAAAACTTTGCAGAACTAAATGGTATGGGACTCCCTTCCCGGAGGTGCGATCGGGGGACAGAGGGGCTTGGGCTGCCAGCTGGAGCGCCGCTGAGCCGGCGGCATTAGTATGGATGAAATCTTGTAATTTGCAGCCACACACTGTCGCCGCAAAGCGGCATGAACGCAGGCGGGTGTGTGTTAACGAGCTCCCCAGTGACACGTACGCCCGTTCGAAAGGAGTGACCTGAATGGCACGATGAGGCTCTCCCGTGGTCGCGTATAGCCATCTCCGGGTCGAGGTTGCACCTACGGGAGTGGGTAATAGCTTTGCTCTTGGCAGATACCGCGGCGCTCGCACAAATTGCGGTTTTGTTTCAGTGTTGGCAAGTCTTCGCCTGTGACATCGTTTCAAAATACCATGCCTTTCTTCTTTTTTTTTTTTTGCGTTGTTTTCATACCTCGAGATAGCCGAGAAAGGCTCTCGCCTTGGACTCGTCACGGTGAATGTTATGTCGATAGTTTGTTTCTCCTAAAGAAACGGAAGTGACGCACTGAGATATATGTTCGATTGCTGTATTCAGCCAACAAAATTCTCTTTGTCAGTTGAGCCTCTAACCAATCAGATTGATATCATCAGGTGTCTAGCCTCTTCCGCTTTCTTTTTAGGAGAAACGAAACATCTGTCGAACATAGCCCCCCTGGGCTTCACCGAGCCACAAGTCACAGTTGTGGCCAGTGGATCATCTATGGGCAGGAAAATCCTACAAAAATAAACCAAGTGTTCTCGAACCCGCATCTCTGAGAGAGGGGGAGTGTTGCAAACCGCTTACATACGCTTTCTACTCTACGTTGAAGTACATGGCGTCTTTGGGAACCCTTGCTTCGTGCGCCTGAGACTTCTTATTCCGATACTCACCTTCGGCGCCTTACACAAATCTCCGGGTGACGAGAGGCGGCACTCTTTGCCCCGTGCACCAGCAGAAGAGAACCGTCGCGCTCCCAGTTGCAAGGGCAGAGCGCGGATCGCTCTGCAAGACGATGGCCCATACTCACAACATAGAGATCGGTGGCTGCACTGCGTGGGGACGTTCCGCACAAGGTGTAGTAACCTGGGCAGTCGACACGCCGCAGCTTCATGCCGGCTCACACAGTTCAGGATGAGGGCCATGCCCGGCCACCTGATCTAAAAGGCCCTGGGAGTTGGCGCCCCGGCTGCCTCGCTTCCCGTTCAGGTGTGCGGCGGCAGTGACCGAGCCAAGATCGCAGGGCCACATGGAGTTAAAGGTTAAAAACACGTGCGTGCGACCATCAGTGGTGAAGAGGAGACGGCCGACACGGGAGCGAAGACGATAAAATTAGAAGCTGCTAAAGACTGCTCAAAAATATAGACGGCTGAAGCCAGAGCCAGTGCGGGGAGAGAGGGAGCCAGAGTGTGGCCAGAGCCGTGGCTTCAACAAGAAACGTGTCACAGGCCAACAAGATAATAATCCGCTTCTCCAGAAATTATTAATCTTCGTAATGATAACGTAAATATAATCAACTTGTATAGTGAGACAGCCTAAATAAATCCGTAAACAACGTAAAGTTTCCCATGCCTGTTCTCGGGGCGCTGTGAATGCCGAAAAGTGGCCTTGAATGAGTCCACTGGTTTTGAAGTACGCAAAGCGCAGGCGCGCAGTGCGCATAGGCAGCGGTTTCGTTTTTTGAAGCGCAAACAATACAACAAAAAATTTATAAAGCGCGATGTTGACACAAGCTCTAAAAAGAAATATATTATCTATTTTCAAAGTATACGTAAGTATATTTTTAGTAAGATAATATGAAGTTTGATTCAATACTGTTTTTTTTTTGTTTTTACCTCCCACCACATGAGCGCTGCTGTACACTTGATAGTTGCGCCATCTGCGCTTCACGCTGTGCAACTCGTTTTTTGTCTGGAGGTTGCATCGTTGTCTCGTTTTTTTTATTATTTTTATTTATAGCATGACCCCATAAACACACCAACGAGCTTGCAGTGCTGCAGTGCTCACCCGTCGAACACTCATTATCCTTTATCCACTTTATCCTTTACCAAGTTTACCTGCTTTCTGGCTCCTCGCTAATCGCGTTGTTATGTGGGAGTGGTGAATCTGAGAAAGCCGTCATATGAAGCCGCGGCTAACTTTTCTAGTTGGAATCTCTTCACAGAAGCAGAAAGCTCGCAAGCCTCCGTGCACATATTCTTGCACCTACAAGCGCTACAAGGCGCCTCGACTAGCTCGCAATGTCGTTAGACCAAGTTGGAAGCACAGATGTCCAAGAGGAGGTGAGCGAAAACGGCGGAGTTGGGCCTTCAGAGGCACCACTAGAAATTCGCTTGGTAGGCCAGCACAGACCGTTTGTGGGAAACGAGCTGGTCGAATGCAGAGGGACCAACAGAAACATTGCCGTGATGCAAAACAGCTTCTATGTCCGCGTTGATGCTTTCGCTTTACATAGCTTGTAAGTGTCGCCATTGCTGGGTACTGACGGTTATTTCTACTTCCCGGTTTCTTCCAGCCACAATGACGTATTGTTGAATTACCCGAGCATCAAGGAGAATGCAGGGATTGGTGTTCCACGCGCCGCACGTGCTGGCCTCAGCAGTAGTCAACTTTTCTAAAGCAAATGCCTAAAACAAATAGCATCTTGCACGCGCGTTTGTCAACGCTTTATTTTGGTTATTTACTTCGAATCTTTTATACGGGGAAGGCGTGCGCGTGGAACACCAATCTTTGCATTCTCGTTGATGCTTTTAGCAATAGGTCTATTCTGGCGGTGTGAAACTAACACGGGGAACCGAACGCACGCTACGCATGAATTAGTGGCATGGCCAGCATGGCCGCGAATGACGTCACATGCAAGCTATGTATAACGAACCTTCTATTTCAGGGCGGCCTGGCGCCTGTCGTGCAGAAGCACTACAACAGCCTCGAAAACGGGGGCTTGCAGGAGAGAGATCGCAGCAGGATACTGCACATGAGAAACTTCAATAACTGGATCAGAAGCATGCTGATTCGTAAGTAGCAGCGTTTGACTAGCATCGGAAACTCCTAAGGGCATGGCCAGGCCAGCTCAGTCGCTGGTAATTTGCAATGGCTTCTCCATGCTCCAGGGAGTACATCAACAAGCGAAGAAGCGACAAAGTCGATGATGCTCCTTTCAACGTCCTCGACCTCGGTGCTGGGAAAGGAGGGGACCTCCTCAAGTGGAAGAAGGGCAACATCTCCTACCTGGTCTGTGCAGGTCAGTGAATGTCTCGAACCCCATGTGGTGCTGACATATTACACTTGTGCCACCAATAGCCACAAAACATTTTAACTTTTTTATTTTCCTATGCAATTTAGATCAGTGGGCATGTGTCAAAGAGCATTCCAGTACTATTTTGAACACTTACTACTTCTGTTAGAAAAACTACATTGCACTCTTGACTGGATCAGTCCCGCCAGTGTAGTTAGAAATGACACCAGGTGTTCCAAACTCGCCTCCAAAAGCCTTGATTTTTCTTGCAGATATTGCGGGCACATCACTGGAACATGCGGAGCAGCGGTACCGAGAACTCTCGGATAGGCAACGGCGACAAGGGAGCCCGGCAGCATGTTTGATGCCGAGTTCATTGAGGCAGACTGCACCAAGGTTTTCCCCTTTTACCTCTGAGGGCACGCAACTTCTACATAAGGAAGTTTGAGCCGGACATTCTGTATGTTGTGTGTTACGCATGGCAGATTGAGCCTGACTGGTCGGCCTCAGATAGACTGAAAGCAGATTTATTCTGTCTAAATAATGTATAATTTTCGAAATAGTTTGTTTCACTGTTTTTGCTATGTACTCCGTGTTCGTGCAGCATGAACGAGCTTGAGCACTCCCCTGAACAGTGAAGCTAGATCCTGTTGGCTTCAGTGAACTGCAGTGCCCTATATTCAGCTCTTTTAATGTTGCTTTTGCGCCCTACGTGGCTTTTCTTTTGCCTCCAAGTTCATACAAAGAAGCTTCCTCGTTCTCCTTTCTTTTTTTTTGATACCAAACAGTGTTCCATCTTAAGGCTGCTTCACACAGCACCATTTTCGTATGTTTTGTTACATTACGTACAACTCGTCGAAACATTTGTGTGTCGAATGTCGCGTGCCTGAATATCTCTTTGAACTGGCAGCCACGCTTAAAGGGCGACTTGGTGGAAAACGAGACCAAAATAAATGACTTGTATCGCTTTAGGGGCACGAAATATGATCGCAGCCTGAAATAGTGAAGCCGCGTTCTCCACTGAACCCGATTTTAAAGATGCGACCAGCTGCTCTTTAGCGGGCAACAAGTGGGTTAGCTTTTAATTAAGGAACACTGGCGCAGCACCTTCCTGACGCCACATCGCAGCGGAGCTGCGGTTGATTGGTTGTACCGCAGCACCCTTACGATGTCGCATCGCTGCCGTAGCGGCAGATATTCAGTGTTGCCATCTCTCTGGCAGATAGTTTCGGTTTTGCCGTAGACGCCTCAAACCAAACTTTGAGCCGTAATATTTATAAAACTACACACAATGTCGAGAGAAACAAAAATTATACCTTGTGATTCAGGGACACTGCTTTAGCCGAAAACAGTCGTAATCCCAAATGAAAAATATTGACCAGAGTTGCCCTTTAGTATGATGTCCCGGTGGCTTGTGGCGTAAGCTTTTGTAATCTGACGAAAGGCAAGGAAACTGGGCTGTGTGAACTAGCCTTTAGTCTCTACGAGTTTAAAACGTTTTCCTACAACTCTTTTAAAAATAGTAAATATTTTTATAGCAGTAATTAAATTTAAATGCCCATTATTCCCCAGGTTTGGGCATTCTAACGTGACTACATGACCCTATGGCTTCTTTGGAGTGTGCCTCATAGCCTAGTTGAGTGAAAAGCGGTCCAGTGCTTTTTGTGAAGACTCGCTGACAGGGTTCATGAATCTGTGTTGCAGCACTGAACAATGATGGGCCTCTCAAGTAGCTTTTGCTCTGTTTATTGATGTGCATCGTTTACATCTCCAGGTTCCGCGTAGCTGTAATCGGGGTGGCCATAACCCACGAGCCACAAAAGGGGACGTTCCGGGGGTCCTATGAGTTTTTAGATTCAGTGGGGGCAAAAATGTTTTCGGCGGTGTCGCAAAAACGTGTTGGGATGGTGCAGGTACGACTCAAGGACCGTTACCGCCGCAAGAACCTCGGCCTGGATCTGGTGAGCTGCCAGTTCACCTTCCACTACAGCTTCGAGAGCCTGGACCAGGCCCGGTGCATGCTGCAGAACGCTGCAGAGTGCCTCGAGCCCGGCGGCTATTTTATCGGCACCACTCCCGATGCCAACGACCTGGTGTATGTGCCGCTTTGAAGCTCTACATTCCCAGACTTGGTCAGTGTAAATGGAGAGATGCAGGTTGCCATCACAGGGAGAGGAGTCGCAGGCTCAAAACGCTTAAACATCAATGAGCAAAATTGAAAAACAGTAAAAACTCGCAACGTTAATTCATAAAATAAATGACCGAACAGGGGGAAGCTCTACCAATGTATCAAGCGACATAACCCAATCAAAAAAGGCGTGCCGGAAAAAAAAAAAAAAGTATTTTAAAGGGATGTTTTTGCTGAAAATTTTCTATCTTTTCAATAGTATGAACTCTATGAGAAATGTAATGAAAGTGGAAGGATGTGTTTAGATTTATATATACCAATGTTATCAAATTTCAGATTATACAGAAACCCTCGGAACTAAGGCATTTTTCCTTAGTTCCAAGGGTATCCAAGAAAGTAGGAGCTGTATTTTGGAGGTACTATCGCAGAAGTTATAGTTATTTGTTACATATCTCGCTGCTTGGCTCTGAACTCTTTCTGTGATTTATATAGCGGTTGTAGCAAATTGGATCCAATTGTATTTAGAGCAACTTCTGAGGATTGATTCTTCGTGTGCATTACCCGTATCACAACTGCGTGGCGTGTGCTTCTGAATCGCATGCTTTTCCGAGAGCACCCATCAAATCTGGTCTATTTTTGCACACAGAGGCTAGTCCGAGCCTACCTCTGCTCCCAAACACTGAGGCTACCAGTGGCAGTGCAATCTAACCACACTAAACTATGATTGCAATAAAAAAAAAAAAAAAAAGAAATAACTTTTTGATGTCATAATGGTGTCTCTGTCAGCCTGGTTGATAGACTCCACATCTATTTATTTATTTCATACTGCAGAACAATGAATGGCCCGAGCAGGAAGGGCCAAAAAGAAGACCATTGAGAGCGGTGGTATAGACCGGAATATTTTGGGAGCAATTGGGCATGCAGAATGGCACATATACTAGTGTGGACAAAGTTGGGGGATGTTCCTGGTTGAGGGGAAAAGAGTCGGCACGGATGTAGCTGGCACCTTGCGTAGCCCCTGGTTTATTGAAGTTGTGTTAGTAGTGTTGAAGAGAGAAGGGAAACCATGATCTTGGAGGTAATCTTTCATATGGGGAAAGTGAGTTCAGGACCTGTTTGGCTAGGATGCATGCAGCATTGTTACTACTCTCTGTGTCCTGTTGGCATCGCGCAGGTATTGAGAAATACTCGAAGAGTTTCAAATGTGGTGTCTTTCTTTTCGTTGTTGCAGTACTGTAAATTGACAGTGATCTCCTCGTGCCTTGCATGCTGACTTGCAGACGCAGGGTGCGTGAGGCCCCAGGCCTAAAGTTTGGCAACGATGTGTTTTCTGTCGAGTTCCTGGGGTCGAAGGACACGCTCCCGTTGTTTGGAGCCAAGTACAACTTCCATCTTGAGGGCGTCGTCGACTGTCCAGAGTTCCTCGTCAACTTCGACGTCCTGCAAGAGTTAGTCCCATCTTATTCTTTGGCGAGGAAGCGGGAGCGTCGGGCAGGCTGTGCAGTTTCTGTCTTGAGTGTACTTAACCAGCAAGTTCACTTAACGGGTCAAAGAACCATGAAACGATTTTAGACAGAATTTTACCTACCAATGCAGAATGCTGGGCTAGTTGGTATCGGGATGTCAAGGGCATGGTAGCGCTTTTAGACGGGTCATATCGTTTATGGGATCAAAAGAAGATTAGCACGGGAGCTTAGGAAGTTCTAATTTTTGGCATGAAATTTTGGCAAATAAAAGCGGACTATATCTTATACTCTCCTCCTCGAACACTTGCAATGAACCTCAGTGCATGAATGGGTAGAATAATGAATGAGTGTGGCAAAACTTTCTGTAATAAGCAGCTTGCGCCACCTAGCGAAGTAATTGCAACATCCGCTGTGCGTCTTTTTTTCTACTTTTTTCCGAGCACGTTAGTGGAATTTAGCTTCCGTATTGGATACGATTAGTGTGTCACTCAAACTGTGCTCGCAAGCAATGAAATTGTCTGAGTACCCTCGATGGAAGTGACAGTTCAATATCTGGTTGCATGAGCCGCAGCAACAACCAGAGCACGAGAGGTTTCTGTACGTGCAAAACGATCGGGTCTAGGCACAAAACGCGAAGATCTGCATTCTCTGTAACGCACCCGTCGTTTTGAAGCACGGCTGCTGTGGCCATCACAGTGCAGCATTTGCAGGTGCTACAAAGGGATGAATTATTAGGAATTTATATTACTTGGTTTCTAGCATTTTGTGTTCACAGCCGAAATGTGACCCTATTACTCTGTACCGAATAATCGCCACTGCTCCGCTGTTGGTGCCGAACTGCTACAGCCTTCGCGGGCGAGTACAAGGCCCATACTTTCACTATATCGAAACATTTTAAGCTGCCCTTCCCTCAGCTGCAACGCATCCATAGCGATAGCTTTGATCACACAAGCGTCGCAAACTAACGAGTCATATGAAACAATCGGCGTTCATGAAAACCTGAGTAGGCACGTCATTTCAAAATTCTTGTGTCGAAACGTCGACGCAAAAATGTTTTGACGCAACGCGACGCTTCACTGACACGGCTCTCTCGTTCTGCTGGGAGAAGTTCCGTTTCCGGTAGAAAGGCATACTTTACGTCGCAACCACATGATTCCCCATGTTGGTGGCCGAGTCCGGTCGAGTCGAGGAAAAAGCTCGAGTTTTCATCTTTTCTTTTTTTTGTGCAAAACTGCAAGCGATTAAACGAAAACCGATTCCTGCTTCGGGTTCCATGAACATTAAAGGGATACTTCAACGAAATTTGAAATATTCCCGTCGTAAAAATAGGTTGAATATGATTAGGGTTGTTCGTTTTCGGGTTTTATATTTTTTTTAATTCGGGGGTAAAAATCGGGTACTATTTTTCAAGCTGATAATCGGGGAGAAATCGGGTTTTTTGTAGAAGCATTCCGAAATTAGGGTTTTTTCGGGTTAAATTTACAAATGTGCTAAATAATACATGTTTTTTTTTTGTTTTTTTTTATTATATGAGGGTAATACGAGCTCTCTTAACGCCAACGCGTTAAAATTAGGGATCTGTTTGAATCTGGTAATCGGAGGGACATCAGGGTTTTCTAGCAAATACTCCAAAATTCGGTGTTTGTTTGGAAATTAAAAAGCAATAATGACAGTAAAGAGCATTGACAACTTGTAGGAAATTAAACATTTTATTCACGAAAAGCTGGTCATCGATTTTTTACACATCCTTGTTAACATACATTATCATCTGCACTGCACGACATGTCGGTCTCCATCCGAGACCTGTCCGATCTTTGAACGTATCTCAGCTGAGAGAACATTCTCTCGACATCACAGCTTTCATTGGCTAGGCACAACAATGTCAGTGCAGCATTTGCCAGCCTGGGGTAGCGAGCGGTAGAGTCATGCCAATACTCAATGAGTTCGATAGTTGTGTTAGTGGGAGTTGCTTCCAGCAAGTACTGGGTAAACTCGTCTTGAAGCGAATCTACGTCGTCGGTCACGGAAATGAAGAGAGGTCGGTAGTCATCAAATGACTGCCTCAGCAGACGCTTCTGGAATGGATCCAAGACGGCTCCCAATTTCCATAACGTTAGCTGGTTTTCGTCTTTGTCTGAGACGTTCCGTTTAACAGTGCTGTACCATTTTGTGGCGAGTTTCGTGCAAAACTCTTCAGAACATGTTTTCACTAACGTGGCGCTGCTCTTTGGTAACATACACAAAACAGCTCTTGCCTGATCGCTTTGACCGATCGTCGTTGAAAGCTCGCTGACAGTCTGCTGCAGCTTGACGTTTACGAGGTGATCAAAGCTGGGCATAAGAAGTTTCCCGCTTTCAAGCGTTTTCTGTACGTCTAAAAGAGGACCGAGTGTGTCTCTCATCAGGATTGCCTTCGCATAAACAACTTCTTTTTCAGAAAGTATCACTCGAATAGCTTCTGCTTTGCTGCTATCATGCGAGCTTTCAGCAAGTTCCGTTAACGAGCTCCACATTTCTATGACAACAACACGCGCTTTGTAGAAGCTTTGCCATCTATTCGGGACAACAGAAGGTGGCTTCTTTACATCAGATCCAAAGAGGCCGTTAGAAGCACAAATTTCGGTGTACTTTTGGTAGAGCTTGTTAGCGTGCTTAAATAACGCTCCAAACTTGATCACTCCAGATCGAACATCAGACACGCATTGTGAAGAAATGGCGTGGTCAACACTCACATGAATCAGATGAGCCAAGTCTTTCACATGCAAGATATGAATCGCTTCAGCTTGACAGATTTCTCTTACCATTTTTCGCATGTACTCCGCTGAGTCTGTGGCTACAGCCACAACGTCCTTCCACGTTTTGCCTACACTGAGGAGAGCCTTGCTGACTACCTTGGCCACCGTGTAGCTGTTCGAAGCATTTACTCTGTCGACGTCTACTAAAACAACCTGCTTCTTCATGGTTTTTTGGCTATAGTAGCACAGGAGAGTGTTGATGGTAGGCACTCCAGTGATGTCCGGGGATTTGTCGACGATGACGCTCACTTTCACAGCTCGGATATCATCGCAGATTTTCACCATGTCCTTGTCGAACGCTTCTTTCAGGTATTTCAACCGAAGTCTCTGTCCTGTTGGCATGGTCTTCGCGGCCTTGCAGTATTTGCGTACAAATTCCCCCAGAGGTCCGTTCGCCTGGTTCATGCTGATTCCACTGTACGCTAGGGCACGAACGAAGTCGTGGATTACGCCGTCCGCTTCAGTTTCTTTTGCACGTTGCCTACAGGACACATCAAAGAGCGTCGGCTGAGATGTTCCCGCCTTCTCAGCTTCCTGGGTCGACATCTTGAACTTCTTATGGCGGGATGACGCTAGATGCTCGCGAATTCGATCGTAGGGCTTCTTCGCTGGATCGGTGACCATCTCGGTGTTGCAATATTTACACACTAACGTGCGGCTGCCTTCACTGTCTTTCGTTGCGATCTGGAGATCTTCATTCTCTTTACACCAGTCATCCAGGGTCTTTCGTTTTCTTCCCATCTCCAACGCTGAACTTTTCTGTGCGGCGTACTGGGGCCCTATGTTCGGCTTTGCACTCACCAGTCGCCTGGGAAGTGGGAAGTGACGATGAGGATCATGCGTCTCGTTTGGTTAGAGTTGGAAAATTGCCACCATTCTCAGAATATTGCTCATCCTCTCAAAACAAAATTTTGATTGCAGTCGCCTTTTTTTTTTTTTATTGTGCGCGGTGTTATGACTCGCCGCAATCTCCTTGTGTTTGTGAGCGCATGGGAAGCTCGTCGAACCATTTTCCCTTTCGTTAGGGCCACTTTGGGGGATGGATTAGCCCAGGCTTAGCCGAACGCTTGGGGCCTGGCTATTCTGGCTGGCGACAGTCGCTTCAGGGGAAGCACAACACAAGGACTCCTCTCCCTCGCGTGTCAACCCTTCTGACCTCTACCTGCGGCTGGCGCCGAGGCGGCGGAATGCGACAATATGTGTTTCTGGCCTTCCGGGTGCTTATCCGTCACGGTGGCGGGAGGTAAATTAAACGGCGCCGGCTGTCTGCTGGGAAACAATCCAGGGATCGTCCACCCGCCAAGTTGCAGACCTTGGAGTCGTCTTGCCATTCCCGAACGTTAAGCTCCCCTTGGGGCCGGGAGAGCTCCGCTGGTCCGATTGCCGTCGGTCGCCTCAGGACCACCCACGGAATCCTCCTCTCCTTCAGGTGTCAATGAAAACCCCGACCGTTTGAGGGACGGTTGCCTTCGATCAAATATTTCGCTATGAAATAAACCTGTTAAGTTTTCCCGATCTGTTTCTCCGACTGACTGGCTCGGACGTTGTTCGTGAGAAAGGTAGACCGCCAGCGAGATGGCCATGCCACCTGAGAGACCAGGCTGGGCGTCAAAACCTAACAGAGGTCGAAGGGGGATTAATAGTGCATTTCACAAGCTGCGTGCAGCAAGGCCGAAGCTGCTTGGCGTGCCGAGGCGGATCCACATGCACAGTGGAGGGACGAAAATGTCCCTCCGATGCCCTAACGCCCATTGTCCTTTTCTTCAGCCGGCTTCCGTAAAATGTCACGGTGAGTTAGGCGCGCTCGTTGGGCGGTTGGTTGAGAGCCGTGTAGCGTCCACAGTGCTACACGCATCTTGTGAAATGAACTACAGGTCACTGTTGTCCCGAGGTAGGATAGCTAGCGTATGTGCACCGCAAACTCTGTGCGGCGTAAAAAAAAAAAAAAAAGTTTATGTGGTTTTGGAATTTGGGGAGAAATCGGGTTTAACCCGATTTTTCAGAAACATATTCGGGGTGTAAAAATCGGGTTTTACCCGAAAACGAACAACCATAAATATGATCCACAATATCCGTAAATGACAATCGCACGTTTGTATTTTAATCCTGGTGGCTGTATTTTTCGTTATAAACAGTCCACTCTGGCAAGCGCTCGGAGAAGGCCCAGCTTGGAGCACGTGACATCCAACACAATCGTGACGTAGATCGTCTCGAGACGAGCAAAGCTACGGCGAGGCTGACGTCGAGAGGATGGCCTAGTCGTTCCAGCCACCGAAGCGGCTGGTTTTGTACGAATTTTGAGTGACTGGTTAATCTTCTATAATCTTGTAGGGGGACAATAGCGACTTCTGCGACACACAAAAGGGATGCTCGGGAAGAGGGGAGTTCCTCCTTTCCCCCTTCTCTCGTCGTGGCCGGAGGCGAGACGACCTCCGTCACTAGCTGTCAAGGTTCCTAGACGAGCATTACAAACGAGGCGTTAGCGACATCCACCGGGTGCCCTTTGCTAATCGTTTAATTCGTTTTAAAATTCCTTTTCGAGACTTTCTTAACAAGATATTGGTATGTTCCATGTGATACTGCTCTTTTGAACACATATAGACCAAAAAATGAGCGCCGAAATTTCGTTGTAGTGTCCCTTAAGGAGACACTAACACCTCCCAAAAAAAAAATTTTTTTGGGGGGTGTTAGTGTTTGCTTGGTGGGATTGCTCGTATTTGTTTCCTGTGTTACCCGCAAAACTGGCTCGTCCAGTCGGCAATGGAGCTGCCCCGGGTTTCCATCGCCCTGACCATTGGGGTGCCGGGACATTTTGTTGACAGGTTGGCCAAGGAGTTTGGCCTGCTGCTCGTCTACAAACAGAGGTTTGAAGACTTCTTCAATTTGTACAAGGAGGATGCAGAAGGAAAGATACTTCTTCGCAAGATGCAAGCGCTCGAGGTCTGCCTCTGGAAATTTAAAATAGCCTCTGCGGAGGGTATGTATGGCATTGTTTTAATTTTGAACTGGCCCATCGCAAACAGGGCTACCCACCGCAAGGAGGCCAGCCGCCTATGGGCAGGGATCCCGAAGATTATGAACACGCTTGCAGGGAGATTGAGAAGCTCAAGGAACAGGACCCGTCATCAAACCGGAGGCTTCAAGTGGTGAGCTCTGTCTGTGGTTTTGGTCTCTGACAAACTGTTTTGCTCATCACAGCTGTCAGGCTGACTACCATCGACTTGAACCAAGGTGAAACAAAGCACTTTGGTTACGGAAGCCATAAAACTGTAAAATTCTGTGTTTGTCCTTTGTCAGTGTTCCCTTTCTCCAGGAATTATTATCGTAAAATTAATTTTGTTTCGGTTTTTTTGTGGGCGTCTGTGTAATAAGTTTAGTTACCGGTCTATCTCTGTGTAATAAGTTTAGTTACCCGTCTATCGTTTCCCCAAGACTGGTTTGTTTTGATTCCAACGCTGAAAAATGGCTGTTAGAAAGTTAGCTCCTGTAATAGAACCAGAGTGTCGTACCAAACACCAAACCAAAAACCAATAAAAATTATAATTTTTTAGATAAGCATAATGGAATTTGTATTAGATTTAGCGATGAACCAAAGCCAGAATATTTTTCATTAGTGCTCAAATGCTATATTAAAGCATTTGAGCACTAATACTGTATTGACAAATAAAGTAAGAACTCCAAGACATGGTCTTGAAATGCAAAACATATTTTGTAAAGATATGTGCACCGGGTGATTTAGTGTGTGGACGAACAGTATGTCAGGGTGTCTAGCGACCGGGAATTGTCAGGGAAATTTTTATAACCGGGAAAAATCAGGGAATTGTCAGGAAAATTGTCAAAAAGTGAGCCCAGTCAGGGAAAATGAGCCGGAAACGGCATCGAGTGCCCTGAGCAAATACTTGAGGACTTGGGGGCAGAAATATAGGCAGTAAATCCTGCTTAGAGTGAGGCGCGGGCTCTGCTCCCCCGATGTAGAGTGTGGTATAGACCAACACGCGGCCCTGACGTCACGCAGCTGCAGTGGCGCTGTCGACGGCACCGCGCATGCGCAGATGCTTCACTCCTCCCGAATTCTGTTTCTGCGCACGCGCAGTGCCCACACCTGGTGTGGGCAAGCGCCGGCTTGTTTGTAAACAGCGTGTCGGTCTCATACCCGATGCAAAGAGAACAACCGACAAATCCAGTCCAAGCCATGGATTGGACTAGATTGGATTGAGAGCACGACACTAAACTAGATTCAGTTAGAGCTACTAGATTTAGTAACAAATGGGAGAGCCGCATACTCCAATCCAAGCCTTAAGCCAAAAGTATCCGAAAGTGCATCTGGCGGCCATGTTGCCATTTGGTTATTGACGTGTGTGGTTGAGCGTCGTGTTTTCATCGTGTTTCCGGAAGTGGCCGCTTCACTGACGATGTCAGCGGCAAGAAAGTGCTCGTGTAATCCGGACTGGACGAATCCAAATATTATAGAATATGCAAGTTAGATTAGGCCCGTGCAAAATAATCCTCATTGTGCTCAATGCTCAATGCCTTGTGTTGTAATGGCCTTATATATTTAACCACCTCTAGAGTGGTCAGGGAATTTCCCTGAAATTGTCAGGGAAAACCTGGAAACGTCAGGGAATTTCAAAAGAATAATTTGCTAGACACCCTGGTATGTCCATATGCTTTGTGTCGAAGCATGTTCAAATGAGGGAGCATTATTGAGGCTCGGCCGAAAGAACTTGTAATGAAAAGGCTCGTCATGGAAATGCTCTGCTTCGCTCGGTACATGTTATGGGTTCTGGTTTACTTGACATTGGCTCCAGTGTAAGTCTCTAATTCAAGGTTTAGTGGTAGGTCTTTTATATGGCAGACAAGTTGCCGCATGCAAGGGGAGCTTGCCTAAGGGAATGATGTTTGCTAGCACAGTGGGAGCCAAGAATATCTCGGCTGCGAGTTCCTCGTTGGTTTGTCGACAAAACTAGTGCACTCTTGGAGTTTGGTGACGACAGCCCTTGCACCCTCGGCTTGCTTCAACTGAGGGGATGCAGTGGCTCCCAAAATCCATTTGGAGCTCGGTGCAGTCACGTCTCCACACCTGCCAAGGCCCAATTTAAGCCATATCTAGCACCATACATAGGACATGACACTTTTTTGCCTTGGGTATCATATTATCATTAGAACCGTGAAGAACAGATTTACTGTATTGTTCATTTTATTTATGAATTTATTTATGTTGACTACAAATTTTCTATACACACTAGCTGTGTTCGATTTAGCTGCACCTCCTGCACCAGTGCAGAAAAGTGTAGGGCGGCGTACTTCCGGTTGTGTCTCAATACACGTACCAAAAGTACACTGCCCTACACTTTTCTACGCCAGTGGAGATAAATCGAACGAAGCTCATGACTCAAGTGGAACTAATTGCACTAAACTGATGAGGCCACATAGCAATAATAAAGATGCATTCGCATTCAAATTTTCGTACTTCATGCACACCATTGAAGATCGGAATTCACTGCCAAATAAGTTCATCCAAAGTACCCCTGACCCTAGTGACACCAGTGCTAGGAGGTGCTATATGCCGTTCACCCTTAAAGGGACAATGAAGGCAATTTAGGACATCTTTTTGGCGATTGAACTGGGTTCCAGGCACGTCTCAGGCCACGTTGCCCAAATTTCAGCCGAAACCGGCGCTTGTGTGCCGCGCAAATCAATGAAACAGTCGCGGTAATAATTGCACCGGGATCGACTGGGGCGACGCCCCGAGAGTTGCGGGAGAAGCCAGGAGAAGCGGAGCGCGGAGCTCGCGTGACCGATGCGGGGCCAAGAAGCGCGACGTCACAAGCGGCGCGTCAGCGATTGGTCGCTGACGCGCCGCTTGTGACGGCCAGAACGGCCAGATCGCTGCCGCTTTCCCCTCGGCATCTCCCCCGCGTCCGTCCTTCGGCATGCGGGCCGCTCGTTGCCGGCTGTGCGGTCTCCGTCGGGTGATAGCAGAGGCCGCCACGCACGTACTCCCGTTCCGTTGGTGTTCGGTTACTGAACGGAAGCTCGAACTCGCTCGCGAGAGCGGCATTGCCGTCCATGTTGACAAATTCGGCGAAACGACCGCGCCACCGCGCTGCTATAACCCACCGCGGTAACCAGAGTCTCGACGCCCTAAATGCTACCGGTACCGACAATTCACATGTGACGTCACTCCCTACGTCACCTCCGTTTTCGGAGGCCCAAAAACGAGAAACGCAGATAGTTGAGTTTCGGTTTCTTCAGTTCTTTCGTAGGTATAGAAATATGCGTCACAAATGTCTATAAAAATTTAGGCAGTATGCCAGGTTCCCAAGAAGCCTAAAAACACAATTTAAAAAAAATTAAATTAAATCGCCTTCATTGTCCCTTTAGGCTGAGCCTGCGGGCAAGCTACGAGCACGATCTAACCCGTGCTCCTAGCTTTGAGACGTGCATTTCTAGCGCGAGTGCTCGCTTTGTGGGACAACTTTTAAAGCAGCGACCTCGTGCTCTCGTGCTTGGCTGCAGTCTCGGCTTAACGATGAACGGAGTATAGCGTCGAAATGAAAGAGGAAGATTAGCGGAGAGAAGAGGAGAGCGAGAGATTCTCGAGGGAAAGAGGGTGAGGCGCTACTTTCTGTGCAGAGGGGCTCTATCTCTTTCCACAAGCGAACATTCTCGCGTGACATTTCAGCAAAGAAGGTAATTATCCGTGCATAAATGTCATCTTTGTCTTCCTTGCAGGGAACCCTTTCAAAGGCAGAATGGGAGGCACTAAGTAGGTAGCAATGTTTACCTATCCCTTGCCTGAAGTGCTCACAAATGTCTGTGATTTGTTTGTTTGTCAAAAAGAATAACTGACAGCCCATATTTTTTTCTTTCCAGGCATTTACGTCGTGTTTGCATTTCAGAAGAACTAAGTGGTGATGCAACATTCCTGCTAGAACATCTGTCTCATTTCTGACGTCTGCGCATACGTTGGTGTCCAAGCCCATCAGTCTTGAGAAGGAACACTGGAAGGACTTTCAATTGATAATTTGGTGCATATCAGAGTGCATCAGTATACTTTTTATTCATTTTACTCGAAAGGTTCACTGTGCTTCATTTCAGTGGTCGCAAGGATACACACCGAGATCTTTGTTGTTTGCTCTCGGAAGGCTTTGGTGAATGTCTCGTACGAAAAAGTTAAGATTGTGCTTTGTTGTAGTAGTTCCAGGGATGCACACCGATACCTTTGTTTATTCTCTGAGGACTACGTATTAATGCCTCACGCAAAAAAGTAAGACAAATAAACCAACAATTTTACCATGGCATTTGTTCCGTTGTGTTGCACGAGAAGGATCACATGTTACCATCGAGGCAGTGCAGATAATTCCGAAAAGGCTCCAGCGGACGCCTGTTCTTAAAACTAGATGGAGCAGACGAGGCTCGGGAAAAATGTGCGAGAAGGTTAGTGCAAGACCAATGACCTAGTCCGTTCCATCCAGATTTCCTGTGTGTATGCAGGTGTGGGACCGAAAGAGTTGCAACACTGGGTGTGTGTTGTGTATTCATATATCACACTGACCGGTATCACTGATCGGCACGTCGATAAAACCACGCATCCAGAGAGACAACGAACCCGGGCGACACGAACCCCCCCCCCCGGCCCGGGCCATGATCTTTATTGAGACGCTGTTTACGTGCCATGTAACGAGCTTAGCGGCATGTAAACAAAATAACGCCCACGTTGCCTTTATTGACAAAATACATGGGAAATGGAATCCCAGCGTGTTTTCGTTAGCTTCAATCTCCAGTTCTGGCGAAAAAGTAACTCACAGCACCCCCCCCCCCCCCCCCCCGGGAAAATGGGAAGTCTACGCCGCTGCCAGGACTGATATAAGCGGATGACATAGTACTCATGGCAGACAACCAGGATACATTACAGGAACTAGCTGGCATATGTGGAGAGAAAGGGGACACCTTGGGCATGAGCTTTAGTAGCGACAAGCCTGGAGTAATGGTGTTTAATGACGAAAAGAGGGAACCCCTGAGGGTACAAGACATTTTAATAGACTATGTAGGAAAATACAAATATCTGGGAGTCTGGCTCAATGACGAAAAGACTAGAGGAACATGAGGAAAATATAATTAGGAAAGGGAAAATTAATTTATCTATTTTGAAGCTCAAGGCACTATGTAACTATAATAGATATGAAGTGGTCAGGGGTACATGGAAAGGAGTGATGGTACCTGGACTGTATTTTGGCAATGGGGTGCTCTGCATGAAATCAGAGGTTCAATCTGGATTAGAAATTCGACAAAGAAGCGCAGGCAGATTGGCACTGGGAGCACATGGAAAGACACCAAATGAGGGAGTACCGGGGGAACATGAGCTGGTCGTCTTTTGAGAGCAGGAAGGCAATTAGTAAGCTAAAATTTGAACAAAGGTTGACCGAAATGGATGATACGTATTGGGCACGTAAGGTGTACAAGTATTTACACATGAAAAGCTTACACTTAAATACCTACTCACTAGTGGGGGGCTGAGCAGACTACCTCAGTGGAAAAGGGAGTGAAAAAGGCAGAAAGGAAAATGTGGGAGGGAAGAATGCAGGAAAAATTGGCTCTATACTCCGCAACAACTTTCCTTGGCAATGCAGTGGAAGGTACAGGCCTGAGTTCCCTCTCCCATTTTGAGTGTGCGCGGGCTCTCTTCCTCTCCCGGAAATGGGGAGAGGAGGAGAGCCTGCGCACAGCTTTACTTCGCTCGAAATGAGAGAGGGAACGCGTGCTTGTACCTTCCACTGCATTGCCAAGAAAAGTTGTCGCCGAGTAGCGAGGATTTTGTTTCGGGGGGGGGGGGGGCCGCCGCCCATGACAAAATGCTGTATGAGGGGGAGGGGGAGAGGAGGTCCCAGCAAAATGGAAGATTTCGGGGGGGGGGCATGGGCGCACCCCCCCCCCCGGATACGTGCCTGTCGCGGAGTATAACGATGTACAGGTCACAAAAACAGGAAATAAGAAGGGAAAATGTGTTTAACAATTCGCTGGGAAGTTCTTTACTGTTCGAGGCGAGAACAGGAGTTTTGAGGATGAGGACGTGTAGGGCTGAATTTCAGTAGACAGACACACACACATTATGTGCCATAATGATCATGCGAGACACTAGATCACTTTGTTTTGAGGTGCACGGGACTTCGCCCTGCCCTCCCTGAAGGGGAAACAGATTTGGCCGGGGCTTTGGGTTTCGCGGGCGACGATGGAAGGACGGAGGAGAGAGGGATTACAGTCACAAAGAGGAGATAATAAGATTGGTAGAAATTATCTAGGGAAAATTGAATTATGCACAACCAACTAGCACATCTGGGGACAGGCGGGACAGAGGAAAATTGGGACTCTCACCCGCGTGGCTCCGGCCCAAAGTCTCAACCCTGTCCCCCAGTGGGTCGTGGTGGGTCCGGTGCTGGGGCAACGCCGACTAGGTTTGACCAGAGGAAAATTGGCGACTCCCTCGCTGGGGGGAAGAGGCGGGGCTGATGTTTTTTAGTTTTTTTGCCCGATCCCCCGAAGGTCATCCTGGTGATATCCCACACTGTCTGGTGATAGTTAGGGGAGAAAATTGGACTTAGAAGGGCGGGAGGAATCGTATGTTTGTCTTCCCAGACTAGGCTAGGTGGCGCAAGCTACCGCCCGTTACAAAGGGTATAGGGTGTATTCACTGGCGGTTATATCCGTGTTCGCTAATGCTGAGCACGTGCTGATGGCTAGCTTCCACAGTTATTTTGCAACGTGCACCCCGCACCATCAAGATTGCCGGTCTTGACAGCCTATCAATGTGAGCTCGTTCTGAGCATGCGCTCTAAACAGTGACCTCAAATATGGCGGCCAGTGAATACCCCCATAGCCATTAACATCCACCCTTTCATCCAACTGTCTCGCCTAGAACCTGACGTCATCCCGCCAGCTCACCGGCCACCACGAGAGAAGGGGGAAGGAGGAACTTCCCTCTCACAGGGACACTCTTTGTGTGTCCCAGTCCCGAGACGTCGTTATTGTCCCTCTACAAGATTACAGAAGATTAACCCGTCACTCAAAATTCGTACAAAAGCAGCTTTGGGGTTAACTGGGGTTGCCCGATCGCTGGCGTGCTTCGGCCGCTTCGGTGTCTGGAATCAATGAGATGAGAAGGGTAGGAGGAAGCACGTATTCAGAGGGGAAGCCCATGGGCCCGCCCCCCCCCCCCCGAAATCTTCCATTTTGCTGGAACCTCCTCTTTCGCCTCCCCTCATACAGCATTTTGTCATGCGGCGCCCCCCCCCCCCCCCCCCAAACAAAATCCTGGCTACGTGCCTGGGTAGGAGGGGCATGACGGGAGCCGCGCCTCATTTTCCTCCTTGAAGGCCCATTCACATCTTGCGACCGAGTACGACCGAGAGAGAGACCGGTTTTAATCCTCTTGCGACGTCTTAGGACCGGGCACGCTGCTGCGGAGCTGGTCAAGACGTCGTAAAAGGATTAAAACCGGTCTTGTCTCTCTCGGTCGTACTCGGTCGCAAGTGTGTGAACGGGCCTTTACCCACCTCACTTATCGGCCCAGCACGTGACCGTCGCGTGGTTGATGATTACGGGTAGAAGGGAGTAGCGCACATGAAGGCTCCCTAGAAGGGAGCACAGTGGCAGGGAGCGTGGTGCTCGCGGATTTCATTTATCAGTCATCACCCAGCCGGCCGATTCTACGCCTGCTGCGCTTCGTATGCTTTCTGTTTTCTACAGACCGTTGCCATCCTGAAAACGATAGTATTCAACATGGAACGTCAGCGCTGTAACGAAGTCTGTTTGCATGTGCGTCTGCGGGGAGTATTCCCTTTATCTTCTGACCACTAATTGCTACTATGTCGACCCGACAGATTGGACCAATATACTTACGCGTTTTTATGGCGATGATTTCCGTGCTCGCCTGCCAATGATAGCTGTGTTCTCGTCGCTCTCTATATCACGTTACTGACTTTTTCTTTTCGTTGCGGCCGCTATGCAGGTCGTCCATTGGGACGTTTTATTGCTGTTGTGATAAATTGAACCAGCTCAACTTGACTCGAGGTTGGGAGATGTTTTATCGACAATTGGAAGTGCACGGAGCACACCACGCTCCACTTCGATGGAGTCCAGCCCCCGCCGCGACCAACGGCCGAAATCCATCGTTTCCGCAGTTCGGCGACCGTCGGAAATCTAAAAGAATTCTTGATTCGATTCCTGTTATCGTAAAACCATGTGTGTGTAATACGCCTAAGGCTTACCGGTGAAAGGTAACCCCCGCTGAAGAGAAGCCAGTCCAATTGCGGCAGCCGAGCACGCTGCAAGCATTCATCCGCTCCATCCGGTAGCCGGAGGAAATTAGCGTCCCGACTCCCGGCCACCGTGGTCCCGGCGGCGCCAGTCTTTCGTTTTCTCCGTTGCGGCGATTGCCCTGATCGTCTCCCGTGTACCAGCAGCGGTGTGTCGTCTGCTCGTGATCCGCCTCAACCTCGCTTGCACCTTTGGATTTAATTTGCTTTATAATCTCAACCGCTTGCTTGCTTGCTTCACGCCTAGCCTTCGATCTGATAAAACCGGACGGAGCGCGCGCAAGCCTGCAAGGAATCCTTCCAGCGGCGTAGGCAGAGGGGGGGGGGTTTGGGGAGTCGAACCCCCCCCCCCCGGGGGCACGCTGGCTCCCCTGCACACGCAGTCGGTTTCACAGTGGTCGGTTTTGCAAGGGGCATGGAGCAAAGGGGAGCGCGGTCTCTCTCTAACTTATATGCTTTCGGGAAAAGTGTTTGTGCGGTAGAAAAGGCTCAGATAAGAAAAGAAATGGGCAATATTCTTTTTTTGATGGGATGAGGAATTTGAATCTCAGATATACAGAGAACGGATATTTCGAAACACTTGTGGGGTGAAGGATGGCAATTTCAAGACCAAGTATAACAAACTATCCTCACTGAAATACACAGTTCAATCAAACCAAAGCGAACATAATAAAACGAACACATAGTGATAATATAAAACAATGTCAGTGATGTAAGGAATATTCAATGAATTGTAAAAACAACTGCACTGTAAGCAATGGGTGGCGCTGTGCTCACGTCCACCTTGAGTACTGATCAGAATTACGTGCTTTCGACTAAAATTAATAATAAACAGTTTATTTCCATCGTACGTTGATGGTGGCGATCAAGGAAAAAAAGCTGTATATGGCACAGCTTGACAAGTCCATGACAAGTCGACGGAAAAAGCAAAAACATTCACAAACCTTGATTGCCACAGTTTAACAAAGCGTGTTTCGGACATAGAAGTTATGAGACCCCAAAAGTTTAGTTCATACTCAGATTCGTTTGTGGAGAAAATTATTCGAATTTCTCTAAGGGACAAATGTACTCAATTCCAATCTCTTATCTTCAAGTAGGTTAAGTATTTTTGGGATAGTATGGTTAAGCGTTTGTTCGGCATAGTTCGTTCTAGCAGTGACCACCTCCCAACATTCCGCACGACGGGTAGAACACGCGTGAATATTTTCAGACAGCTGTCCAAGGTTTATCAAAATGTTTGAACCCCTAATTTGTTCTAGTTTTAGACTGTGACAATTCTATGGCTAAATAGAGCATGTATATGGATAACGCGAAACTTCTTAAAGAAGCTGGCTGTGTGGAAGTCAAGTGGAACGTCTTCTATAGCCCTTCAACGCTGTCTTTTGCATCAAGTGCATTTTTTCTAGATTTGTTGACGTTGTTGTACCCCTGACTAATTTCAATAGTTTATGTGGCAGTAAAATAACGAATTTTATATTAATAATTTCACCTTTGCTGGTAACATATGTACCGGTAGTTTATCACACCTACTACAATTGTGACAGCTAAGGAATAAGGTAGTTGACATGATTATCCCATGACATATTCTCGGTAAAAATGACACTCAAAAGCTTGAAAGAGTTTACAATCTCTATTTTGGAGGAATGCAAAACGATATCTTTTGTAACAGTGACTAGCTTATATCTTGGGCGAAAAAGCACTGCTTTTGTTTTTGCGACGTTGATTTGTAGTGAATTAATACGACCCCAAATCGCTAATGCAGATAACGCCTGATTCACGTAAATATTGAAAAGAAAGGGACCTAATAAACTTCCCTGTGGAACACCAGAAAAAAATACGTTTCGAACTTGACGAGTATCCATCAATATAAACTAATTGAATTCGACGCTCTAGCTAAGACTTCACCAACAGCGAAGCATGCCTTCGAGTCCCATGTGCAAAGGCAGATCCAAAACTCCGCTTTTTTGTTTTTTGGAAGGGGGGGGGGGGGGCGGAAAATTTGTAAGGATGCTATTCCATTCTTCGTGCGCAGCGGGGGGTCCACCCATGTCAAATTGTACTCTGAGAAGGGGAGGGGGGGGGGGGGCGACTTCGTTTTTTTTTGGGGGGGGGGGGGCGGCCGTTCCCGTTGTTCCCCCCCCCCCATCCCTGGATCCGCCACTGCCCATGTGTATCCAATTCTGCTAGTAAAAGTTCATGATTGAGGCAATCAAAAGCCCCTGTGAAGTCTACGAATGCTCCAAGAAAAATATATTTTTCTTGAAGATTTTGCAAGATTTTTCTGGACGAGTAGGGCAACCTAGGTAGATTTATACTTTATAAAACCAAACTGCGAAGCAGTTATCAAGTTATGCTTAGTTGAAACATTTGTTAGACGTGTATGAAGTTCCTTTTCAAGTGCTTTAGAAAATACTGACAATATAGAAATCGGTCTGTAATTACCCATATCATTTACACTCCACTTTTTGTGTAGTGCTGACACTTTGGCTATTTGCATTCGTTTAGGAAAACACCAGTAACCAAAGAAAGATTAAATATATGCGTTAGCACTGACGCTAATAAATGAACAACATACTTAACAGGCCTTATTTGTAAACCTTCCGCGTCACAAGCTCCACTATTCTCAAGGTGTAAAATCACATTGACGACCTCAGGTTCTACAACCGTATCTAAAAAAATTGAGCCGCTGTTTCTATCATCATCAAAAACACAAGACCTTACGGTATCAATCTCGCTCCCAATATTCACAAAAGCTCGTTAAAAGCGTTCGCCAAAGAACATCCTGTTAGTTCAACACCGTTACGCACTATTTTATTAATTGATGAACGGTTTTGATTTAAAAGAAGAGTTTAACTCCTTCCACTTGACGTCCGTACACCCTCTGCTGCCTTGAACACCATAAAGTAGTAGCGTTCTTTAGCACGCCGTAAATTACCACGAATAAAAAGTTACTGTGACTAGTTACTTCGAAAGCAACTTACAGGCTCTCTTGATCATCTCATTTATGCCAAGTGGCTACATGCACATTAAGATGCAGCCGCCTCCGTTCACGGCAGAGAATATCTATAGACGTCCTCCGCTTGAACTTCAATGTCGCGGTTAAAAGCGCTAGGCCGAGCAGTCGCTCATTCGAAGTGGACGCTCTCAGCTATGCTTTCAACCGTCGTGGTGAAGAGAACGAGCTCTCAGCTTCCGACGTTGTTACGGGCGGAGTCGGCATAGGATCTGGAGGAGACGATGGACGTTTGGGAATATGGCCTCCGGACAGAGGGCGACCGCTTGTAGCGCACACGCGACGGGCGTTTCACGTTTTTCCCTCTTGCATTCGGCAGCCCATATGAGCAGCTCGCATTGGAGCTCAGGAACTGAAACGAAGCCTGAATAGAACTCCAGAAACTCTTCAGCGCCGATACCTGCCACGCCTTCCAATATCTTTGTAGGCAGAAGTGACGAAAGTAATTGCAACGTATACGCCGGCGCTTTTTAGATCTCCCATCTAACTGTGGATCAATCAGGTAATCCACGAAAGCAAGAAACACGGAACGCTTCAAATGCTCTTCCGTGCTTCCAGCGGGAATGTTAGAGCGGTGACGTTTAATTGTTCCTCGCGGCATCTAAATTTCAACTTTCGCTGTATCGGCCATTTTAATGGCGGCATGGAATATTGCGAAGTGTTTGTGCATAAACGCCTGCTCTAATTTTTCTTTTTCTTTTTTGTTTTGTGGTGCTGTTTAATGTTTTATGACAATATAACTTTTTTTTTGTCTGGTTGGCGCACGTTGGTAATGCAGTGGTACCTCAAAAAGCGGGAAAGTTGTGCGCTGTGAGGAAGCTTTTAAAGTTGGTGGGCCGCAACTACGACAACAGTAGAACAGTGAGCCACCACGCCCGTATTCCTGTAAATGAAGCCTGCTCCGTTTTGAAAAACGGCAATGCAGCTTTACCCGTTTTATCTTAACAGCGCCTCGCTAATCTTTGCATGAGCGTCCGTACCGCCGAGTTCACCCTGCTTCGTCACGGGGGTAATAATGCCGGTGAACCCCCCCCCCCCTCCCCTCGAAATAAAATCCCTGCTACGCTACTGAATCCTTCTACAATCCAATCAACAATCCATCTCGCAAGTGACATGTCACGCGCACCAATCGCCAGAGAGATCTGAGTTCACGTTGGGCACAACATCGTTTAAACTTTTTATGACTAGGCTTCACCAATCTCTGCAACATGCCCCCTCTCTAGTACTTATAACCTCCTTGGCTGGAACGGCTAGGACATCCTGTCGACGCCAGCCTGAGCCTCGCTCGCTTTGCTCGTCCCGTGACAATCTACGTCACGATTGCGCCGGATGTCACGTGCTCTCCGCTGGCATGCTCTCCGAGCGCTTGCCAGAGTGCGCCGTTTATAACGAAAAATGCAGCCATCAGGCTCAAAATACAAACCTGCGATTGGCATTTACGGATATTGGGGATCATATTCGGCCTATTTCTGAACACGACGGGTATATTTAGAATTTCGTTGAAGTTTTGATTCAGTATCCCTTTAAGTCTAACTGGAGAAGCGCCTCAAAAATATGTGGACACGAGAAAGAATTAAGGCGCTGGACCAAGTGCTATTTACCAACTGAATGTTTATTATAAACACACTCGCTATTTGTACATGCAGTCAGGCTCCCGACACACACAAAACGAAACGATATAAAACGATGCCTGGACATTAACATCAAAATTCTATACTTGAAAAATCAGTATTTGTAAAGTAAAAAAAAAAAAATTAAAAGTCAAATTTGAAGTTTTTGCGCGATCCGCGCAGTGTAGTGACATCAAAGAAATGTTAAACCATCACCAGCTTGTTTGCGCCCGAACTTTTTGTTCGTTTTTACTTGCTGCAACTCGAGTTTCTCTCACGCCTCCGTGTCGTTTTTCGCTCGCATCCCGCGATCAACCGTTCCGTGCGTGCCGCCTATCCCTATGGGCAGACGACTTCCGTGTTGGAAGTTCTTTTAGGGCCCCTTCAGCGATCTCAAACACTTTGAAACGGTGTGAGGTTGAAGAGAACGCGCAGTGGACTCTTGTCTGCTGCGTTCACTTCTCTCGGCTGCCCCGGCAGAGTTTCGACCGAAATTATCACGGTATACAGACGCAAGCCCAGTTGTTTTGACCGTTTGACAATTTCCTTTCCGAAGTCTAAAAATGCAAAAAAAAAAAAAAGACGCGCGCGCGCGTGAAAAAAAAAATCGTTTTTTTTTTGCGTGTATATGTTTTTTTGACAACAAAAATAAATACGACCTTTGGGGTGTCAGTGCCCCTTTAAGTGCGCCAATGGTGCGCTTATGCAGCTCAGTGATGCAGCTATCCTTGACCTTCACAGTTTTATTTTTCAAGTTTCTTACAATTTTTGCATCTTCAAGATTGGGCGCATAAAGCGCGAGTCGTCCGATCCGACAGTTCGAACGCCGCTCCGAATTGCCGCACGCGACAGTTTGAGACACACGCTTCCGACCTTTGCATGCGACACATTTTGGTTTTGTGATTGCTCAGAATTACCTTCGCCCAAAATATGGGCTCCTAGTGTTTGTGCGTGGTCGGTTGCTCCAATTTTTCAACGTCGAGATTTTTTTTTTTTTTTTTTTGAAGTGTAGCTATTTTTGTGTTTTGTCTGGCCTTCACGCGTTGGTAATGCAGTGCTACATCAAAAAGCGGAGGGAGGTGTGTGTTGTGAGGAGTTGGTGGGCCGCAAGTACGACGACGGTAGAAAATTGGGTTGTGGGGATATTTATACCATTTATACAGCGTGTAGTTGGTCAGCCATTTAAAGTTGCGACGAGTCACTCGCTGTAGATGAGCAATTTAGCCAGTGCGGTACAACCGCTAGCCTGGGGTCTTTAACGTGCACCACGCAGTAGTGATATACGACCGCACGCCGGTACGATGCTCATCCAGATCGAAACGGGCAGGGGTGGGGCTCGAGCCCAGGATCCCCGAGTTCTGCAGCGCGAGCTTTCGCTCCACGCGCGTCGAGCTGGGTGTGCGCTTTAGCCCACTCGGCCACCGATTCCCCAACGACGGTAGAACAGTGAGCCACCGTTTTTAAAAGTGACAATGCAGTTTACCTGTTTTATCCTAACAGCGTTTCCCTAATCTTTGCCCGAGCGTCCGAGTCGGCGAGCTCACCCTGCGTCATTGAGGGGGGAGGGGGGGGGGGGATGCCGTTGAACCCCTTCCGAAATAAAATCCTGGCTACGCCACTGATGGGAAGAGTTAGGAATGTCGGATGTGCAACGCCGAGCATGATAGTTCTGCTTAGTTTTATGCAGATACACGAGAACCGCGAAATAACGCTAATTAAAAAAGTAATATTACTTTGTTTTGGCACAAACTACCTGTGAGCCGAAAACAGGATTGTTATAATTGCGAAGAGTGCTTTAAAGTAATTCTTAGTCAATAATTCAACTACCTCGTTGCATCACTGGAAATGTCAAACGAAAATCACTTTATCCAGAATCTACCGCATCATTTGTTACTTGCGCAGTGGACTGCGTAAATTACTGGTCGATCAAAATATTGAAGAGAAAGAACCACACTCGCGAAGGTTGGATGGATGGATGGATGGAGGGCTCACGAACGCAGTTACCGTGTTGCCTACTACACACCTCGACGTAACCGCTGGTTGCACTACACTGCACGATGGCAACCGCACGCACAACCGCGCGTGTGCGCAGACGTTTGCCGCACTTTCTTCGAAAGTTCGGCATGTGCCGTACTTTGTCGAATCTGAAGTTCGGCAGATTCGGTCAGTTTTTAGCAACCCGCCACCCGTCGGATGAGATTTGGCGCTGTAGTCGACTTAAATGGGAGTCTCAATGGGAGGTACAGGAGGCTTCTGTGCTCGCAGTTGGACGCATGCGCACACTCAGGCTGTGGTAGTGCACTGTGTGAACAGCCGCGCATGCGCACTGGAGCAAGCGTTGGACTTAGTCTACGGCGCAGCGACGGGTCTTTGTCGCCATAGTGTGCTGGAAGTGAACGCTGTTGTTCTTTCGGGGGTTGTGATGTTAGAGATGAATTCTCTCGAAGGCGGTGCAACAACGGGGATCAAAGTGAGTATATCTCGATTAAACCCTCCGAGTCCACTACGGGAGACGGTAATTTTTGTGAGTACACTCAATGCTAAAGCTTCCAACCTGATGGGGGCACGCGCCGCCGAGCCGCAATTTTCTAAGTCGCAATGGCGACGAATTTTTCTAAGTCCTCTTCGGCGCTCGTTGAATCTGGCAAAAGTCGCAGGTTGGGCGACTGTCCTCGCACATTGAACTCGCTGGGGAAATCGGTGACCTGGAAAAGGACGGATTTCACGCGTGGTTCGTTAGAGAAAGATCTTTTCCAGTTTGACGACCGGTAGCTTTTGTTTCCCGAACTGGTGCGAGGGGCCAAGTCCAGCGTGGTGGCGGCCATCGCACCGCTTCCGCGAGCGGTAGCCTTTGAGCGTCGTTCTCGGGCACTTTCCGGGCTTGTCTCTCAAATGGCTTCATTTGATTCTTTTCCCACAGCCGCCGAACGAAGGCACAAGGGACTGCAACAACGTCCTACACGGTAAGCGATCTTAACGAGACTCAGGTCTCTGCGTGTTTCTCCCGTTTGTCTGTTGCGTACGCTGTGGAGCATCGTTAAAGTTCATTCCTAGAGTCTGGGGCGAAAAGTCATTTTTTTCTTCTTTCTTTCTTATCCGTCCCTGGCGTGATCGGCGCGTGTGGAAGTTAACTGCTGCGCCAACGTTTGTCCCGCAGCACGCGTGTGCCGAAGTGGATGTTGATTTTCCACGTGATTCGCTGCAGCTTTCGCGCTTCGCGATCGCCAGTGACCGTTTCTTTCGGAAGTAACAGAGCTGAACGAGGGAATTCCACTTGGCCATCCGGAGGAAGTGTGCGGCCGATCGCGGAAGCCTGCCCCAACTACGTCGCAGCTGCGACACCTGAATCCCCAGTTTGCCGTCCTCTCGCCGAGGCGCAGCGTCGATGACCGCGTGGTATCGGCGTGCGACGTCCCTTGCTGACCAAAGGGTGACGGTCTCGTCCAAGCGCGCTCTCTTGCTCTTATGAAGCTCGAGGCAGTGCGCTTTTTTCTTTTTTTTTTAACAAAGAAACCTTTGGGCCAAGAAATAAATATCTAGGCGCAGCTGTTTGCAAATGGCAACTCGTTATGGAGCTTCGTTTAAATTTTTTTTGCGTCTTAATTTTTTTGAAGACTATCTTTTAAAGGGAACTTTCCGTGATCTCAATTAAGTCTGGTTTGTCAGGTTTATTATGCTAAGTGTCACATAGTGACCATCTATCTCTAATGCAAGTTGTTTACCAAGGTAGCTAATAAAATTGCAAGATTCAAATTGAATCAGGCATGGTAACACCTGCGTGTAAAATTGCGACATTTTTTTTTTTTTACATGAACAGTTTTTTTTTTTAAATTTATGTAACTTAAGGGTGCACAAAATGACAAATTTAATTTTTCTGGATGCTCTCGACACTTGCAAGCTTTTATTCATTTCAATGCTCGGAACAGACGGGCGAGTTGTTAAGAAAAAACAAAACTGTCGCCTGTGCCTTCCCAGGAACATGTCAGTATTGCCCTCTGCCTGTGAACAAGTTGTCCTGAAATGAAAATAATGTGTGTTTTGCCTGCCCCGGGGTCTAGGTCTTGTTTGCCAAGAAACCGCTCTGCATTGGCCGGGTACTCCAAGGTGATCGTTTTGTTGGTGTGAGGCTGAATTTTGAGGTTAAACAAAGCTGTTGAATAAATGCTGTAGATGAGCTCAAGTTGCTCCATTCTGCAATTGTTTTCAATTTGCACTGCATACTGCATTGCACTTCGTTAGCACCGGGAACATGAATGAAATCTTTCAGGCTTGTATTCCTCCGGAAGGAGTCTATTATGCCAGACAGCTGTAATTTGCTAGTGGTCCATGCTCCGTACTGCTGGCACCAGATAACTGAAGCATCCTGAAATAGCATGCAGGAAACATGGAGAAGCCATTTGTGCCATGCTGGACATCTGCAGTGTTTCGGGTAGCACCTGTTGTGTGCAGGGATCATACAGCTCCGTGAAATCCTTGAATGGGATTTGTATACAAACCTTTCAAGGGCCCTTAAATCTCCTTGAAAGTTGCAATGCTCCTTGTATATCCTTGAAAATTAATGTGTTTTGTGAATCACGGTGGTTTGAGAAGTTTGCTCACACGGGAGACATACGCGGAAGCACGGGACTCCAGAATGCAAACAGTCAAGTAGCATTGAAAACGAGAGCAGTGCACTGTTTTTGGAAGCATTGATTTACATTAAAGGGGATACACAGTGCTTTTCTTGACTCATCTTAGCCACGGCGATGTGTAGTGGCATGCAACATTATCACGGGAGAAGAGCGCTCGCCCGATTGCCTTGGCAACCATCATGGGGACATCATTTTTTTGCTGGCACATTGCCGTCAGACTCTGATCATTGGAAAAGATTTTTCTGCTAAATTTGTCTGCTCCGTGCACAGGAAATGTGTGACAATTTTAATCAGGCTAATATTGTATCTCACAGTTTTCTTTGCAAAGCCGCCAACACTTGCATAAATATGTCGCCATGATTGCATCGTGCAGCATGCCCCTGTTTTACAGGGTGCTTCAATCCAATATAAGATGACCCGTGTCACTGATATTCTAAGGCATCTAAAGGATTAAAATCCTTAAGATGCCTTAAAATGCCCTTGAATCTTGCATCAAATATTCTGTACAAACCTGTGTGTGGCAGTGTGGAGAGTTTGCTGTTTGCTAGAGTTAAGGATTTGGCATGGTACCTTCCCCTTTGCTAGAGTTAGGATTGGCATGGTGCCTTCCCCTTTTCTAGAACTAAGGATTTGGCATGGTACATCAAATGTCTGTACAAACCGGTGTGGCAGTGTGGGAGTTTGCTGTTGCAGAGTTGAGGATTTGGCAGGTACCAGCGGCGCACAAGGCGGGGGGGGGCAGGGGCAGTTGCGGGCGGGCCACGCGGGCCATGGGGGGGGGGGGGGGGCAGGAGTTGTGGTGTGACACGCGAGAGCGAGAGCGGGGAGGGGGGTGTCGTGGCGGGCTGCTGCCCCGGGTGCCGCTGACCCTCATGGCGCCACTGCATGGTACCTTCCCCTTTTGCTAGAGTTAAGGATTTGGCATGGTGCCTTCCCCTTTTCTAGAACTAAAGATTTGGCATGGTACCTTCCCCTCCATTGGTAATGGCTGAGTCCTATTTATTTCGTTTGATAAAGAAATTGTGGAGTTGCATTAACTACCACTGTAGGGGGAGCCTGCGCCTTCTGCTCCAGAAGTGGCCACCAAAACTAATGGCAAATTCCACTGGTCGTTTTGGAGCTCGCGGTCCGAACGGAGTCGCTCCGCCTCCGGATCCCAAGTTGTACATGACCCCTCCCCGGGATCGGCGAATGCCTTCCTGTCATCCACCTTCCCGAGAATCCCCCTCCCGCTGTCCCGGATATTTTACACATGTTTTCACAATCGCGGCGCTAACAGCACGTGTTCAACGCACGAGCGAAGTTAATCATGATGTGGAAGATGCGTGTCGATAAGCGATGTGCATCAGCGTAGCCCACTTGCCTCTTCATCGGAATACTTGTGAACGGTGTCCAAGTACTTCTCGATTTTTGGCCTCTTCTGCGGAGGTCCGAAAAGGGAGTCGAATTGATGTTGGACATACAGGCAATCCTCGTTGTCGCTGTTACTCGCAGGGTGTCTAGCGACCGGGAATGGTCAGGGAAATTTTAATTACCGGGAAAAATCGGGGAATTGTGAGGGATATTGTCAAAAAGCGAGCCCAGTCAGGTAAAATGAGATGGAAATGCCATCGAGTGCCCTGAGCAAAGACTTGAGGACTTGAGGCAGTAAAAATAGGCAATATATTCTGCTTAGAGCGGAGCGCGGGGTCTGCTCACCCGTTGTAGAGTGTGCTAACTACAAGGATGGCCGACAAATCCAGTCTAACTAAGCCTTGGATTCGACTGAGAGCGCGACACTTGGCTAGATCCAGTTAGAGCTGCTAGGTTTATTAACAAATGGGAAAGCCACAGACCCCAACCCAATCCAAGCAAAAATTATCCGAAAGTGTGCATCTGGCGGCCGTGTGGCCACATTCGGTTATTGAAGTGTGTGGTTGAGCGTCGTGTTAGCGTGTTTCCGTAAGTGGCCTCTTCACTGACGATGTCAGCAGCAAGAAAGTGCTTGTTTAATCCGGACTGGACGAACCCGAACATGGGCGTACCAACTGGGGGGGGGGCAAGGTATGTGTTTCGCTTCCTTGAAACAGCCGCCACTGGGCAGGGCAAACACTGGACGGCGGCGCCCAAAGGATACCAAGGGCACCGCCCCCGGCCCTGGAGGAGGAGGGGGTTCTGGTTTGTCCCCCACTCAATAACATCTTGGTACGCCACTGAACCCGAATATTCCTTAATATGCAAGTTGGATTAAGCCCATGCTAAATGATCCTCACAGTGCTGAATGCTCAATGCCTTGTGTTGGAATGGTCTTGCATATTTAACCGCACCTGCAGTGGTCAGGGAATTTCAAAATAATTTGCTAGACACCCTGTACTCGAACTGCTGCTGCTGCAGGAGCTCCTCGAGCAACTTGACGACAAATTGTCATTAAGCAGCAGCAGCAGTAAAGCGGGCGGCACTTCGCGAGTGGCCATTATGAATTCTTCCGAGGCGAGACGCCCAGCACGAAAGAAAGTCACAAGTGCGCACCGAGGGCTGGCCGGACTGGCTTCCGGTTGAATCCGCCGAAATCGGCGGAGCGACTTTTCTCGGATCAGGATCGGAGATATTAAGTTTGAGCTGGTCCAAAATAATGAGTGGAACACGTCCGTTTCAATCGCCCAGTGAAATAGGTGCGCTCCAGAAAAGTCGATCCCGGTGCGCTCCAAAAGACAAGTGGAATTCGCCGTAAGTGAGAAAAGGCCGTCTTTTTTTGTGTGTGAAAAGTAATGTTTACAATTCGTGTCGTAGGTGGGGAGGGTTGAGTTGTGCCATGTTCCGTAACTTGGGAAGGATGAGCCACAGGAGACAGAGGGAGCCAAACAATCCTACAATTGTACTGCCAAAAAAAAAAAAAAAGAATGGTTTGGCGCATGGTTGTTAGGCCATCTGTTTGGCGCTGGGTTTATAACTTTTTGCATTAGGCCTGCCGCTGCCCCTCCCCTCCTCTTTTCTACAACTTGGCGGTCTAGTGTTATGGCGTGGAAGGTGCAGACTTTCCCTCCACAAAGTAGGCTGTGCCACCACACTAACGTGATAGTTGGCAGTGCTGCCATGGAACTTACCCTTAACCCCTAACCGTTTTGGACTATGCAGTTTTGCCGTTAACCTAACCGTTTTGGAAACGCACTCAATGAACATCGCTGAAATAGTTAACCAAATATTGGGCCAAAATGTTCTCTTTTTTTTTTCACGGTTATTGAATTTACAATTTTGGTCCCGACTGTGTTTTTCAAAGTAAAAGTCTGTACTGGCAACAACGAAAAAGTGGCGTCAGGGGAAGGCAGGGGTTCGCTCTTGGGACTGTAGACTTTGTTCCCAACTGATTACAAGCAGTTTCATGGTGTCAAATGAATGCTTTGGAAGCCTGTTGCAGCACCCGTGCAGCACAGCACGAAACAAATGCTCTGCATAGTCCATTTTTAGACTGCCCACTCAACCTGCAAGCCTGCCTTCCCCCAACGTCGCGGCATTGAAAAGCGCAGGTATATTTGAATGTTGGTTTTGGCATCGTTCACAATAACTATTCTGAATTTCGCGATATTGGATAGCATTCCAGATAGGGTAAAGACCATTGATTCTGAATATATAGTTAGTTGGGGTAGCTCAAAAAAATTGCCGGAGTTAACAGGTTGGGGAGCCAGGCATTGTCGGTGAATGACGAGAGAGTTAATTTTAGTGCGTGGATGTTGAAAGAATGGCGGCGTTTGTAGTTTCAGGCAGTCTGACGAACGGCATCAATGGGGTGGTGAGCAGCAGCCACCACAAGTCCTCATCGGACAAGCACCACCACAGCAGCAGCAAGCACCACAAGAGCAGCAAGGAGCATAACAAGGACGACCACCACAAACACAAGGACAAGCATAAGGACAAGCATAAAGACAAGTCCTCCTCAGGGTGAGCGAAGACCATTCCCTATGCACTGGTAGCTTTTCAAAACCCTTGCAGCTGGACCAAAAAAAAAAAAAAAAGGCATTTTAAAAGCCTCACACTTAATTTTTGAGGCATCCGCTTTAGGAATGAAGTACAAAACATGCCCAGTTTTCTCCAGCAGGGATGGACCATATGCAAACTGCAATGTTTAAAGGAAAATTTCTCATGGAGTCCACCCGTGCCATTTGGCCATTTGTGGCATGGTTCAACAGCACATGTGTTGCCTAGCATTCAGCCAGCTCGGATTGCATAGGGTGTAGCATTGGTGAAGAGCGGTGTTCTTGTCCCCATTGAAGGACGCTGTCGAGGCATTTATGTGTGCCGCCGTTTTTTACAGAACATGCGACTTGGCTTCTGAGGCCAGATTCCCGAAACTTTTGGCAGAAAAGTTTGTAAGTTTATCTTACGACAAAGTTACAAACTTTTGAGTATTCCTGAAGCAAAATGCTCGTAAGTTTTGCGTAAGTTGCGACGACATCCGTAACTTCCGCAAAACTTGCAAACATTTTGCTTCGGGAATACTCAAAAGTTTGTAACTTTGTCGTAAAATAAATTTACAAACTTTTTTGTCGTAAGAAAGTTTCGGGAATCTGGCCTCTGCTTCATCGTTGGGTTCAATCCCGCCAGAAAAGAGCCAGCCAAGAACCGACTCCTTGGAGCTTCGCTTCTTTGCATCGGTCACGCGCAGTAGTGACACGGGGCTCTTGAGTGTCAGGAAGGGCAGGCACTGCTGAAGTCACGATTAATTGTAAGCATAGGTGGCATTGGTAGCAGACGAGCAAGGTTGGGTTGTGCGTCTTGGGGACGTTTGCTAGTTGTGTGCACCGCTAGGCTTAGCGGGAAACCAGACTTTGTGGGGGCCCGGCTTGCAGGTCCGGTGGAGGCACCTCTTCTTCGTCCAAGCACCGAGACGGCCACCAGTCTTCTTCTTCTTCCAAAGACCATTCTGGCAAGGAGCATAAGTCGTCATCTTCCAAGCCCAAGGATGACTCGGCGAACGAGGTGAAAAAAGAACCCTCCTCAAAAGATGGCCAGACTGGCGAGTCCAAGCACAAGGAGAGTAGCAAGGACAAGGAAAGGCATAAGGACAAGCATAAGGACAAGCACAGAGACAAGGTGAGGCGTTAACTTTGGGTCAGGGCTACGTACGGTCTCCGCTGCAAGCGCCGGTTTGGCGCAGGAGAAGCACCGTAGCTCGGACAAGCGCCACGAGGGGTCCAAGGTGACCGTGAAGCAAGAGGTAGCCCGCAAGGAGGGCTCCCCGGCCAAGGCCCCTCGGCCCGAGGCTGCGTCGCCGCCTCATCCGCGCATGACGCTCGAGACGGAGACTGTTGTCATCAGCGAGGTGAAGGGCGAGGTGCTCAGCGACGATGACGTGCCTCTGGTGAGCCTCCTTTAGAACGCTCGTGTGGCTTTGTGCCTCCCGTACATATGTCCCCTGGAGTCAATTTGATGGAGCACGGCCAAAGTGCCAAGCCAGCCGTAACCTTCCATGATTGCATTTTTTACCTGCACGCTGGTCTCTACTGGCATTTTACACTCAACTATCAGGAATGATTCATTTTTTTTGTCCCTCTTCTCGTGGCTTTTCTGGGGCATCAGTCTGCACGGCAACCACAACGGTTGTCTGACCCTAAGGTTCTACCGAAGGCAAACGGGCTCTGGAGTCTGATTCTGAAGAGGACCAGCCACTCTCCATCAGGTAACTGCTTTTGTTTCCAAAGCAAGCTGTTAGTCTGCCGTGAAAGGGGGGCAGAATTTGGAAGGGAGGGGCACTACACGCTTCTATATCTCACTAGTTGCACACAGTGCTACCAAAAGTATGGGGGCGAGAGCATAATTCAAGGACTTGAGAAAATGGCAACTCCTCTCTTACCCTCTTTTCTACCCTTTTGGAGATTAGGCCCTCACTTGAAGTTCATACAAAAGCAGGTTTCCTCTCTCTCTCTCCTACTTTCTCAGCTCTGTGCGCAACTTGTGAGAACAAAATGAAGGTTCAATATTACCGTACTCACAACCTTAACATCCACATCATTATTTTAACACACCTTTCTAAACATATCAATCGATACTTGGAACTTTAAAGGTTTGTCTACGCGAGTGATCGAGCGTATTCATTAGCTTGCATCTGTTGTGAATGAGCAAGGTCAAAATCACCTTTATGGACAAAGGCATTTGACGGTATACCACATAACAAATTAATTGATAAACTTCATGTGGTGCTGACGTGTTTTAGGTCACGCATTTTTGGTTCCTTGTGCTTGGATAAACAATATAAAAAACACAAGTTACCAATTTTTTCAACATTAAAATCGTTGCGCTACTTGTGTAAGGGAGGACCCAAAAGGTAAACTTCTGAACCTTCGAGCTTAATATGAATGAAATTTATACTGTATACTGGCAGTTGTGAGGCAGAATGCAGTCCAAAGTTTCATCTATGTACTTGAATAGACCTCTTCCGGAATTCAATGCCATCTGGTGACTCAAATGGCAGTTTAACTTTTACTGTACTAATGGCAGCAATGAACCTGTAGTCTGCAGTATTGTATGGGCACCGTCACTTTCGCAAGTCAACGGTAAACGAGAATGTGCGCTTCACTGTGCAGTTCTTTTTCTATCTCTTTCAGTGTTAATGGCATAAAAGATGCAACCAGTCAGAATGCAGCGCCAACCCACATAGAAGCCTCGATAAAGTTCTCTACACCAAGGGGCTTTGAAGCCGAGTGTGTGCTACTAACAGATTGACTGGGCCCGAGGTAGAAATGAACGCTTATGCAGCGCTTGCATTCAGTTCCTGCTTCACGTCGCGCTAACGTCTAGAATGTGTAGGCCTCGAATCATCTGCTTAGGAGCATCTTCAACTTCTTCCTCCATCAGTAAACAGAAGGGCACCATTAGTGTTGCACATATGCCACTTTTCAGATGATGATAGTCATCAAAGTGGCCAGACTGAATTCCGGAAAGGGTTCATTGTGAAAGAAATTATAGCGGTTTTTATCAGGAACACACTGGCATTGTTTTGGAAAACTGTCGTTAGAAAACTAATGTAGTACCCAACATTTTTCTTCACTAGATACGTAGCAGAATGCCTGGGGAGCGCAACTGTGAAAACAGTCTCCAAAAAGTAATTTATTTTACGCTAACATCGCGCTGAAAATCGAACAAGTTTCTTGCCTTTTTTTCTTGTCGACAAAATCTTGACAGCTTTTATAAAAGACATCTACGAAGTAAAAAAAAACAATGCCATCGCTGTACGACCAATTAAATTCCACTTAAGAAAAACTATAAGAGAGCCTTTTCATTTGTCCCGTTACCGAACGATTGTTTTTCTAGGCGAAATTTATGCCGAAAAGTGGAATGGAGAAAAACGTGTTCAAAAGTACTCAAACCTTTACCTTTCTTTTTCTCTTATCATCAATGGACCGAAAAGAATTGAAAAAAAAAAAAGACAACCTCTGCTGTGTAAACAAGTGAAATTTTCTGTAAATACTCTAGGTGTTGATGGATGTAAATATGCCATTTTTCATAATCGTCTTCTTTTGTAGAAAATTTTTCTTCTGGGTAGTGTCCCCCTTAAATATAAAATGTTGTCCCTTGTTTTGAATTTTCTATTTTATTATTCAGATAATCCTGATAAGGAGCTCATATGATGCCGCATACTCAAGCTGAGACCTGATGAATGATTTGAAAGCTAGAAGATTAGTTTTGATAGATGCTGAAAACAATTTTTGTCTAATGAACCACAATGACCAACTTGCCTTGTTTACAATGTAACCGATGTGTTCATGCCAGCTTAGGTTATCAGAAAAAACAAGTCTTAACTTTTTCAAGGTTGCAACGCATTGTGGTTCTAGTTGTTGATATAAATTTGGTTTTGTTGAAGTTAACATGCATTTGCACTACACCATGAAAAGATTCTGCATTGAATGCATACCGTAAAATTCCGGGCAAGTGCCCCCACCCACGCAAGAGCCGAATATTCGGGTACCTCCGAATATGCAATTTTCGAATTTGGCCGAATATTCGGGTACCTCCGAATATGCAATTTTCGAATCGAATACGTTTCGAATAAGGAAAATATTCTATTTGTATTCGAAATTTCGAATATTCGCACACCCCTAGTATTATACAATCTTTCGTTTTTATGGAAAAACAAACTTCGGACTCTGGGCTTTTAGTTAATTATACTAGATGGCTCTGGCGTTTTCATGGCGTTTCACTCCTGTTGCATCTGATAGAAGGCACTGATGGAGTTTGTATTGACATTCTGTTACGTTCAGTGTTGGTTTGCCCTCCCGTTAGGCATAACGTCAAGCGTGACGGCAATGGACTATAAGAGATGTTCAAATCAATTTCAATAAAATAATGCTCTGTAGCATTACTAACAAGAAAAGTGTCTTAGAGAATCAGTATAGAATTGGTAGCATGCAAATAATATAAAGTTAAAAAGTTCAAGTACTTAGGTGTTTTGTTCTTAATACGTTAAGTTGGAATGATCATGGGGAGTGTTTGTGCAAAAGCTTACAAAACGTTTCTAAGAAAACATCTTCGGCATGCTAATAGTGACAGTTGCCTAACTGCTTACAAGTGCTAGTGCGTGTAATATTAGAATATGCATGTGCTATATGGGATCCAAATAGGAAATCAAGTTTCTCAAATTGAAAGAATAAAACATTTGGCCCTTCGATTTATCTTTTCTGAATACAAGCGCACAGAACCTGTTTTTGCAATGAGATGTGAGGCAGAGCTGGACTTGCTGACAAAGCGAAGACAGATATCCAGATCAAAAGAAATGTTTTTTTATTAGCAACGGCTTGACAAAAACAGAACAGCCATCATACTCATCCTTCAACTTAATGTTCTCAGAAGACATGCAACGTCAGGGCAAATACCCATTATTGTTATAAAAATGACACCTTTAAATACTTTTTCTAAGAATAAAAATGAAAGTATTGCATGCCTTATGAAATCATTGGCTGCACCAATATTGCCATTTGAGACTGCGACTGTTTGGCTGCTTAATATATGAAGGTTGAATTTTGTGCAGGGTGACCACCCTGCCCAAAAGGTTTGCCGTCTTTTAAATCAATAAATGATTAGGATCTAGGGGTGAGAGAGCAAGCTCGCCACCGACCAACCTGGCAAGGTGCTTTTGGGGGCTTGATGGCTGTTGGACGCTTCTGAAAAGGGAATTTTTTGTATTTTGTAACCAGGACCCAGAAAGCCACCAAGAAGGTCAAGTCTGAGGAAAAACCCAAGAAGCGCAAGGCAGACCACGAGAGCGACTACGAAGACGACATTAAGGTGAGCTTGTTTTTCGTGCCAGAGTTTGGGGCTGCGTCCGACTTGCTGTTGGGTGGACTTCTCTGACCGCGTCTGTCGGTCCAGCCTGCCAAGAAGTCGGTGCCCAAGAAGGCCAAGCTGACGGAGGTGAAGACAGAGTCGGAGCCGACCGCTCCCAAGAAGAGGGGCAAGGCCAAGAAGGAGGAAGAAGTGGAGGTGTGGAAATGGTGGGTTTCCCTTAAAAGCAGCCCCTTTCTCAGCAAAGGAGTGTCCCAAAAGGGTTCTTATCTCGGGGCTATAGTTGATAAACGAGCATTTGGGGGACATTTGGACTTGTTTCACCATCAAACGATTAATTGGGGGGGGGGGGATCACACTGGTCCCACAATAGCTAACTTGCCAACAGTTAAAAAGACAGTACATTTGAACTTTGTTTTGTGAGCTGAAAAATTTGAATCATGAACTTGGTTGGACCGAGGTTTTCGTTTATTAGCGTTGCAATTAATCTCCCAGGTAAGCATTTACAAACAAGATTCCACCACAAACTGCAGCGGTAATATGAGAATGAAGTTCAATGACCCTGGAAGCAGTGCCTAGCACTGGAGGAGAGAGTGCAGCCGTGAAAGTCAAACAAGACCGTTGCACCACTGCGAGGTGGGCCGTGTCTATACTCTGTTTCACAATAACTTAGCGAACTGTGGTATGATCTGATTTAGCCATAGATTATTTATTTTTATTATAATTTTTTCATAAATTACAAGTTCAACAATTAAATTTCGTAAACCCAGGCATTATTCTAACCATTTTTTTTCTTCTCTAAGGAGCAGTTATTGGTTTTGGTGTATCACAATGAGTCATGCTGATTAGTTTTTTTAAAATAAAAAGTGTGGATCCCTGGTAGGGAAGTCGTTAATTGGTGGAGGATTGATTGGGGAACCCCTGAGAGCCTCGTAGAGTGGCAGCCAGTGTTTGGCTAAGTGGCTGGTCTCTACAAAGAGTCGGCCGCCCCTCTGAGGCCTCTGGTTTCAGCGGATAACGAAGGATCTTTGACCGGCCACAGAGCAATGCGTAACGACTGAAAGCAGCATGGCGATAGGGTCTTGGACATCGTGTGCAGTGTAAGGCTCTGGTTTGCTTGCCCAGGTGGGAGGAGGAGAAGCACGACGACGGCAAGAAGTGGCGGACACTGGAGCACAAGGGCCCCGTGTTTGCACCTCCGTACGAGCCGCTGCCCGACAACGTCCGCTTCTTCTACGACAGTGAGTTGGGAGCTTGAAAGGCGTGGGCCAACCGGCAAGGCGAGGCAGGAGGCGGGGATGTTGCTGCCTCGTCTTGCACGCTGCCCTTGCCACGAGGGGGCGACATGTAACACGGGCGTCTTTGCAGACAAGGTGGTCAAGCTGAGTCCCGCAGCGGAGGAGGTTGCAGGGTTCTACGGACGAATGTTGGACCACGACTACACTTCCAAGGAGGCCTTCAACAAAAACTTCTTCAAGGACTGGCGCAAGACCATGACCCCGAAGGAAGCGGAGCTGATTACCGACCTTAGCAAGTGCAACTTCAAGGAGATTGATGTGTACTACAAGCAGAAGACTGAAGAGCGAAAGGCCATGTCCAAAGAGGAAAAGCAGGTCAGTTTGCCCAGTCTCTGGACGTCCCCACTTGGGGTTGGTGTTGGCCCAAGGTTGCTGATGGCCCCGAATGCCTTCTTGTTTTCTTCCAGGCAATAAAGGCGCAGAATGAGAAGCTGCTGGAGGAGTATGGCTTCTGCATCATCGATGGCCACAGGCAGAAGATTGGCAACTTCAAAATCGAGCCCCCCGGGCTCTTCCGTGGCCGCGGGAACACCCCAAGATGGGCATGCTCAAGCGTAGGGTCATGCCCGAGGACGTCATCATCAACATTGGAAAGGAGGCGAAGGTGCCCCCACCTCCCGAGGGGCACCGTTGGAAAGAGGTGCGCCACGACAACACGGTGTCGTGGCTGTCGTCCTGGACGGAGAATATTCTCGGGCAGACCAAGTACATCATGTTGAACCCCAGCTCCAAGCTGAAAGGGGAGAAGGACATGCAGAAGTACGAGATGGCCCGCAAGCTCAAGTCCAAGGTTGGAGTCATTCGGGAGGACTACATGCGCGACTGGAAGTCCAAGGAGATGCGCATCCGGCAGCGCTCTGTCGCGCTCTACTTCATTGACAAGGTTGGTGGGGCTGGCAGGGAAGTCTTTCCAGGTGCTTTCTGAGTTTACGACCAGCATAGGTCGGCATTTTGAGCCGACCTCACTGACAATCACCCCAGTTTCCCTCGTCAAAACTCACACTTACAATCACGATTATTGATTTAAAGCCGGGTCATCTCAGACACTCACCATCCCAATTTATTCAGAATAAGGTCATCACGCACACTCACCATCGTGATTAAACACAAAACCAAACCTGACTCACCCATGTCATCACACAGCTCATCACGCTCATCACACTCGCAGCTCATTACCCTCACAGCTAATCACGATCATCGCACTCGCTGCTCATCACGGTCATCGCACTCACAGCTCATCATGGCCATTGCACTCACAGCTCATCATGGTCATCACGCAAGCAGCTCATCACGATCATCGCACTCGCAGCTCATTACGGTCATCACACTCTCAGCTCATCGCGGTCATTACACTCGCAGCTCATAGCACTCATAACACTCACAATCATCACACTTGCTCACCGACCTCACTCAGAAATAGTTATCGTTCTCACCGTAGTCACGGCTATGGCGCTCATGTTGCGCGCATACTAATCCGCCGTGGTCACAGCCGTCTTCCACCGCTCTGGCGCCAGCCGTTGCGTATGGTAGACGTGTGACCTCATCCGTCTTGCGTGCGAGTCGATGGCTCAATCGAGACGCGTTCGCACCAGCTGCTTTGGCAGGGTCGCATACCGAGCATGAAATGAAGCCACGAAGGAGTTGGTCTGAAACGGACGTCTGTTGCAGCTTGCCCTGAGGGCGGGCAACGAGAAGGAGGAAGGAGAGACTGCGGACACAGTGGGCTGCTGCTCGCTTCGGGTGGAGCACCTGACCCTGCACGACAGCAAGGACGGCAAAGAGTTCGTGGTGGAGTTCGACTTCCTTGGGAAGGACTCGATCCGCTACGTCAATGCAGTCCCCGTCGAGAAGAGGGTCTTCAGGAACCTCAAGCTCTTCATGGAGAACAAGAAGCCCGCCGATGACCTGTTTGACCGGCTCAATGTAAGTGCCCTTGGCCCACTTCAATGCTCACTCTGTTGTTCCACTTCCTTGGTTTTACTGCAGTTTCACCTTCCCCGAATTGGAGTTCAAGAAAATTCTTTCTAGCTAAAAATCAAAGTGATTGAAAAGTTGATATGTCCAGAGTGAGATGAATTATTCTTGCCGCAAGATATGCATGAAGCCTAAGAAATGGGAAAGCAATAGGTGGGGGGTAATGCCTCATTTTATTAGGTAAAACAGCTGGTCACCCATCATGCTGCAGCTTGCGACGACCTGCGGCAGGTTGCCATGAAATGCTAAAGTGGATGAACCAATGCCATCGGTGTAGGTTGAGTTTTACCGCTGATTTTTTGTTCTCCAAGTGTATCTCGTGGAGGCGGAACCTAGAATAAAGACGAATGGTTCTGGTGTTGCAGACAAGCATCCTGAACAAGCATCTCAACGAACTAATGGAAGGCCTGACGGCTAAGGTCTTCCGTACATACAATGCCTCCAAGACACTGCAGGAGCAGCTGGAACTGCTCACGGAAGGTAGGCCACGCCTCTTCCTTCTGTCTTTGTCAGAGGCACTAAGGTGCATCGGGAGGCAATGTTCTATCCAAGGGCCCAGTCCTGCCCTGTCACTGACCCTGGAAGGTGGTCAAATGACCGCGAGGCACGAGGGGCACCCGAATTCCAGCTAACGTGACTTTGTCCACGGGACCTAAACTTTCCCACTACTCGTCTACTGTACAGACCTTGGGGCTTGGTTAATTTTCCATCCTTTGCAAGGGTTGCATAGCAGGGCTGCTGTTTAGCTATTTTCTGGGCAGTTGAAGCAAAATGATGTGAGGTTGTTCCTACACTCAGTGCCTACACTATGTTTTCCTTTTGCCTGATCTTCCTCAGCAGTAACTGCATATGCCACTACTGAAGTATGGGAAGGTGATTCATTTCACTTATATCTCCAGCCTCTTCGCCCTTTTTCTGATCGAAGCGAGGACGCATCTGCAGCACTTATTAGGCGATAGTATTAAGATGCAGCTCGATCCGATCGCAGTTGCGAAACTCTTCCCTACAACTCACCTATGCAGCACAATGTACTATAGCACGAACAATATACGGTGCTGGCGTATGGCTCAGGAACCTAAAAGCCGGCTGCAGTGTAAGAGGCAATATTGGAGCTCAAGGAGGTTGACCATCTTATAATTATCCGAGCAAAATATAGAATGTTGGGTGTCACTCAATGACTCGTGTGCATGGCGTCGTTATGGGACGACATCTGACGCTCTGGCTTTGCTCGTCGAGTCCAGTCTACATTGCCATTCGCACAAATGACAAAACTGTCCTGTTAGTTACCACTGATGCTGATGCCTTTGAAGAACCGAGGGGAAAAGCTCCCTGGGGAACGAAAACTGCCCTTTTTACGCTAGTAAATTAGCCTGGTCAAGAGAATCCATGTCCAGTCAAAAGTTTACGGACACACGAGCCATCTGGTAAGGCGTGAGCTAAGGTACAGCTTGACAGTCTTATTTTCATGGGTGCCACTTTGATAGTGTGCCGTGCCGCAGCTTTATCTAGGTGGCACGATGAGCGACAGAAGCTGCAATGTATCTTCCGCCATCTGGCATGGAATCGTTTTTCCCAGCTGAGCGGCCGGGAAGACGACCATGCTTTCTGATTTAATTGTCACTGACTGTTTGACAGCAAGTACAGACAAAATTAAGAGGCTTCCGAAAGAAAAAGGCAGAATGGCTGTTTTCCTGGCCGGCGGGAGAGGGAGTTGATATTGCGGCTTCTGGGGTGCAGCACAGCGGCCAACGGTAGCTATCAAAACGTTTGCCGCAAGCAGTAGAGTTGAGATGCCTGCGAGTACCAAAGGACGTGCACTGCAGGTCTCGACCACGGCTTGCGTGGTCCATAAACTTTTATTGCCGACTGTATGTGGGTTCTATAATAAGGGACAAGGATTGGAATGAAGCATATAGCCCAGAGCGTTGTACAAAGGGCTCCTCTCATGTTTGTGCAGCGGACATGTCGCTGCCAGAGAAGATGCTGGCCTACAACCGAGCTAACAGGGCCGTGGCCATCCTGTGCAACCACCAGCGGGCTGTTCCAAAGACCTTCGACAAGCAGATGGAGAACCTACAGAAGAAGGTAGGCTTGTGCGGTTGCCGTGGACACGACACATGGAGCATTTCTTTTCTTTGGCCCAGATGGAAGAGAAGGAGGCACAGATCCGCCAGTGCAAGAAGGAGCTCAAGCAGCACAAGTCAGACTACAACAACTCACGGACCGAGAAAGACAAACAGTGGGTGGAATACTTTGTCCTGGAGAGTGCGAGTGTTTCAGTGCCGTTCACAAACGCAGGCTTCTGGAGCGAAAAAGAAGCGTATGCAGCAGTTGGAAGACCAGATGAAGAAGCTGGAGGTGCAGGCCACGGACAAGGAGGAGAACAAGCAGATTGCCCTGGGCACCTCCAAGCTCAATTACCTCGACCCCAGGATCAGTGTTGCATGGTGCGTACCCTCTGCAGTGATGTCCCGCTCTACTTGCCACGTTTGTATGGGTCTTTGTTGCGCCATTCCGGATAAATGACTGAGCAAAAACTGTGTTCGTTGTAGGCCGACGTAAAGTTTGCCCAGTTTAAACCAGCGGAAACATCCAAAGCTTTGTTTGCCATACAAATGCAGTAAAGGATGAGAGCTTCCGTTGAGCTCCAACCATATTTTTTAAGTATCTATTTGTAGGGGAACGGGTCATACTATGTTGGGAGAACTTTGCGTGCAAAATGAGGGCAGTAAATGAAAGGAGGTAGTGCGCATGTTTTTACCGCACCCAGCTTGTTCTGGGGGCTCGGTGCACTGACCCTGGGCTCACCTTGAAGCAAAAGTTGTTTGCTCCACCCGCAGGTGCAAGAAGTGGGACGTGCCCATCGACAAGATCTACAACAAGACCCAACGAGACAAGTTCCGCTGGGCCATAGAGATGGCTGGTCCGGACTACAAGTTTTGAGCGCCCCCAACATCCAGGCGTAGAATGGACTGACCCACGACACCCCGTCCCTGCATGGAAGCCGCCGTTTCACAAACCAAGTGTCCTCCAGGAGGGAGCAAAGGGTGGTGGCCCGTGCTACCGCCGCTCTCTGTGCGTGTGTGCAGTAGGGAGAGGGATCTTCTAAAGGTGTGGCTTCCTTTCACAGTTGCTTTGCCCCTCTCCAGCTAGTTTTCTTCCTCTCTTGAGCAGGAAGAGAGAAACATCTCTTGGCATTTGATTGACTCGAGTGAGTTAATTAACTGTTTGATTTGGCAATGTGTTAAAAGAATGGGAAGACTCGATGCCACTGTGGTGCATTTTTGTGTAGATCATTCTGTGCTGTCTTCGGATTGCTTTTAAGTGAGAAAATTTTATTTATGGTTTCTTTGTGTGATTGAGTGCATTCCTTGGCAATTCTGACATTTTTGCCTTTATCTCCAGAGGCTAAAAGGAATGCAGGATGCCTCTATTCCCTCGGAAAAAGGATAGTTAAAATGGTACTAGTTTTTGTTTCCTTCGGACCAGATTCCACCTTGCTTGAAATGTTTTCAAGGCTCGGGCACCTATTCAAAAATTCTCAATTGTTGCCTCCACAATTTTTTTTTTCTTTTTGAGGAAGCTTTAGCTTTTTAGGATAACAAAAAACTTTTCCAAGTAGGATTCTTACAATTGATGCACTGTCTTGAGAGATGTGTTGAAATTCATTGTCGAAATGGTGGAAAACCTTTTTCGATGGTTCCAGTCTCTGCTGTATAGGAACCTCTCGATTGAGACACGCAGCTATACACTGAGTAGAGGGGGAAATGAAGTAAACTTGGTACTCTAGATCTGTCAAATTTAAACTTGTTTTTTGTTATTCTTTAAAAGAAACTGACATTGATAGTCTAGTTTTAGGTCCATGTCAACTCTACTCTAAATCATTGTATGCTAAACTTGCACGGTCGTGTCGCTATCGTACACAAGCACCCTTAATTGTGGAGTAAACAGTATCATGTGCCGATTTTTTCTTTTTCATTGTTTCTTGTCGTCATTTGCATTCTTTAGACAAAGGGATGGCGGGGGTGTTTCTGGGCCATTTGTAAACGTGCATTATTCATTTTTGAGCATTGTCTTACCATATCAGAAGTAAAAGCAAAACAACACTCTTTTTTGTGTCTTTATTACTGCTGCAGAGAAATACTGGCTGGTCCCACACAGTTGAACATTTCCTGGAAAAAGAAAAAAGAAAAGTATTCTTCTGAATGCTGGGCTAGTTGGTATTGGTCGTGGGTTGCCAAAGGCATGGTAGCGCTTATTAGACGAGGACAACAGTAAGGAAGATAAGACAAACACGAGCGCTGACTGCAACTATTTAATCAACATGGAAATGTGGCATATATACACACTTCGATCCTGTCAATCAGCCAACCCCAGGCCTTGCCGCCGCTCGTCATGAACTGCATCTCCTTATCGAAAAGGTCGATAGATGCAACGCTGACACACCCCACACCTGCCCTTTTTATCTCATCCGCTTCGATAATTTCCCTCACAGTTCTATTTTTATGTTTAGCTAGTACAGAGCATGAGTCGAACAATGGTTTGCAACCCCAGTCATGGCAATGCATTGAAAGGTGCCCATCCCGATAGTTTTTAACGTTAAGACTGTGTTCTCTGAGCCTGTCGTTCAGGCATCTCCCAGTCTGACCTACATATTTCTTACCGCATGTTAAGCGGAATCTGGTACACCACGCCCTCAACACAAACGACAAACGGCTTTCTGTGCCTTATCACACAGAAAGCACACAAGGCACAAAAAGCCGTTTGTCGTTTGTGTTGAGGGCGTGTGTACCAGATTCCGCTAACATGCGGTAGAAATATGTAGGTCAGACTGGGAGATGCCTGAACGACAGGCTCAGAGAACACAGTCTTAACGTTAAAAACTATCGGGATGGGCACCTTCAATGCATTGCCATGACTGTGGTTGCAAACCATTGTTCGACTCATGCTCTGTACTAGCTAAACATAAAAATAGAACTGTGAGGGAAATTATCGAAGCGGATGAGATAAAAGGGCAGGTGTGGATGTGTCAGCGTTGCATCTATCGACCTTTCGATAAGGAGATGCAGTTCATGCAGCAGCGGCAAGGCCTGGGGTTGACTGATTGACAGGATCGAAGTGTGTATATATGCCACATTTCCATGTTGATTAAATAGTTGCAGTCAGCGCTCGTGTTTGTCTTATCTTCCTTACTGTTGTCCTCGTCTAATAAGCGCTACCATGCCTTTGGCAACCCAAGTATTCTTCTGGTACACTTTGCAAGTGTATCTGCCCTTTCAGACAGTCTCTAATGCTAAGAGTTCTCCCCCACTGCACAAATCCTTTCTCATGTTTATTCCACTTGAAGGATCGATGGGGGATATGCCGTAAAATGCCAGGGGAAGTGCCCAACCCACTTTCACTGAAAACTGGTTTAATCTAGGCATGGGCGCTGGTCCGGTCAAATTGGGCGCTTAACATATAATTTGCAGAATTCCCAAGTTTGGGAAATGTTAACAGTGGGTGCTTCCGCTGTATTTTACGGTAATTTTGCAGGATTTAAAGCATGTGCAAGTGAGCTTTCTGTGGATTGGTATGTTTAGGTGTCCGAAGCAATATACAGGGTGTTTCTTTTTACGTATAACCGGTTTATTTAAAAAGGGCGGCTGACCCTTGCCTGAGTGCTGTCTTCACTATTTACGGGTTCTACGGTCGTTAGACGAGGCAATATTCGTGGTCCAAGTTCCAATTGCAATTTTAAAGCCAATCGCTAATGATGGTTAGACCAATTTATACAATTTGTGCAAAGGCAATGGTCTTTGAGATAAATAGTGATACGTTTTTGAATGTTTGTCCGCAATTAAAAAAATGGAAGTCATATTTTTCACCCACAATGTGCAAAGAAGCGAAAGCGATACATGGGATGCACTGACGCCACATCGCATACTTTTGACCACCATGTAAGAAGAGGAGGAGAGGGAAGCTGCTTCTGTAAGAATTTTGAGTGACAGGTTTATCTTCTATAATCTTCTAGCAGAAGAATAGCGATGCCTGTGCAAATCCGGGAGGCACAAAAGGAGGTCCCGATAAGAAGGGAGCTCCTTGCCGTCGTCTCTGGTGGTCATCGGAGCGCTCTTTGAATGACGTCACGTGCAACCCATGTATAGCTGTAGCACGGTCGCGCAATGCGGGTAGAATGGTGCCGTCGGCATCGTTGCTAGATTACCTCAGTTGTGGAACTTCCACTGAAGGGGAACCCCCCCTCACTCGCTTCAGTCCGCCTCCCGTCGTTCGTAGCGCCATCTAGATTTTCGTTTACAAACTGCTCCATAGAGTACGGTAGAGCGCCATCTACCGTCGGTGACAAGTCAAGAACGAAGTGGAAGCTCCTCCCACCTCTTTCCACCTTAGCAAAGCAAACGCTGAAGAAGAGGTCGTCTCTCCACCGTTCGCTTTACTAAATTGGAAAGGGGTGGGAGGAGCTTCCACTTCGTTCTTGTAACCGACTGTAGACGCTGTGCTTCGAAACGCACGTATTCCATAAAATACACTGCAGTTAACCATAGCAGCCACCCGGCGCGTCGAACAACGGGAGGTGAGTCGTGGTTAGTGAGGGTGGGTACTGCTCGTGCAAGTCTATGAGCAGTTCTGTAACTGAGCTAAATTAATAACGTTGGCCATCAGGTACCTGAGGATGGAGTTGCGAAGGGTTAAAAGGAGACTGGTCTCTCGAACTATGGGGAACACAAGTTCGTAAAAATCTCATTAAATTCCTTTAATTGAAAGGTTAAAACTAGTGTGGCAAGGTTCCCGAGATAATTATAAAGATCCTCGAGCTGTGTTTGTTGTTTTTTTTCTCATCCGGCCGTCATTATTATAAAAAATATAAAAGTGCAACTTGTCAGCCCATTCGTTTACATGGAGTTGACTCAAATATATTATATATATTTTTAAATACTTGGACAAAATTTTCAAATTAGCCTTTCCAGGGGTTCTAGGGAAATTCTATTTTTTGCAAGTTTTATTATGGTGTTATATAGGGCAGGGCCGTACCCAGAAAAAAATTTCGGGAGGGGTTTTCGGGGACAACGGCGGCCATTTTGAAAATGTCTATTGTCTTATTTTCGCCTATGAATCATGTGCATCAGTGGCATATAATGGAGAGTCATAGCAAACCGGAGAACCGGTCCCGGTTTGGTACCCGGTAGCCGACCGGCGCTACTGCGCGTGCGCAGAGGTGGAGATTAAAATTGGCTGGCTGCAAATGCACCGACCATGTACCACGCACTATACTATAAAATATTTTTCGGAGGGGGGGGGGAGGGTCAGACCCCACCCCCCCCCCCCCCCCTGGTTACGGCCCTGATATAGGGTAAGTGAAGTCACCAGGCTCGATTTAAAATGGACCGTAAAAATTGACGCCTGCACGAAGCAATCTGAACTTTTTGTCAAAGGTGTATTTCACAGGTCCGTTTTTTCTTGTAAAATTACAAAGCGTCGCTCCTTTTCTGTAAAAAATTGGGCCCAGAAACTTGCCAGGGTCAACGGCGGGCGGCGACGCAGACGACGGAGTGAGCGGCGGGGCACGTTTGGCGCATGTATTGATGGATGGCACTACCACCTTATCGAGACTGCTCGCGACGACCGCGATTTACTAAAATGGAAGATTTTTTTTTTGTAGTGTACCTTTGGTTTAAAAATAAAAGCAAAACAAAGTTAAAAAAGAAAAGCTCGAGGTACACTTAAGCATTTCTTATGAGTTGTGAACGCGAAAGCATGGAAGCCGCTCGTCCGCTCCCTTTGTCGTCTGCTGCGTACTAGCGCCCGCGCTCTTCGGCAGTGGCCACTGGGAGCCCCGTCGACGCGTCGAACCGAAGGCGAACTAGGAGCCGTTTTCGCGCTTCAAACTGATGACGTCAGCTCGCTCCATGAGACAGTTATTGTTTTTGCATTAAAAATGCGGTTTATAACGACGGCTTTCTTGCTGCCGACGGATTTCGCCTGTGTGTCGTGTCCGCTTTCTTTCGGTGGTCGGCTACACCTTCCGGCGCTGCTCCCGACGCCATCTATAAATATGTGCGCCAAACGCGCCCCGCCGCTTGACTCTATTGTCTGCGTCGCCACCCGCCGTTGACCCTAGCAAGTGTATTGGCCCTATTTTTTCTTTTTTTTTACTGAAAGGGAGCTACGCTTTGTAATTTTACAAGAATAAACGCACCTGCGACATATACCTTTGACGAAAAGTTAAATTGATTCATGAAGGCGTTGATATTTACGGTATACCCATATATCTTCGCAATTGAGTCTCGTTTGAAGTTTTAGTGCATTGAATTTTAGTTCAGGATTCTCCACCGGTTGGCGCAACGCGTCCACCGGTGGAGATGTTGGGCGGCTTTGGGTGACCTTCTTTTAGTTGTATTTTGAAGCGCAGAGCGCTCTTGGGCGAAGCCTCACTCTGACGTCGTAGCATGCTCGCTCTTTGATTTTATGCTTGGGGCTTGGCGCTGCCTTTCTCGGCCGCTCTGCTCTGGCATGGCTGGCACTGCTGCGGCGGCTCGGCGGGCCCTGTCTCGCTCGCGCTTCATGTTAAAGAGATACTTCAACGAAATTTGAAATAAACCCGTCGTGTTCACAAATAGGCTGAATATGATCCACAATATCCGTAAATGACAATCGCACGTTTGTATTTTGAGCCTGGTGGCTGTATTTTTCGTTATAAACGGCCCACTCTGGCAAGCGCTTGGAGAGCAGCCAGCGGAGAGCACGTCACATCCGCCGTAATCGTGACGTAGTTTGTCTCGGGACCTGACGTCCGGATGCTGCGAGCTCTCCCAGCCAATCCCGCTCTGTGGACGTAGCCCGTGATACGCTTTCCGCTCGTCGCTGTGCCGCCTCTCCGAGGTCACGTGAGATTCACACAACCTTGGATAGGCCCCGACGGCTCGTAGCATCCGCTGGGAGCAGCCGAAGCACACCAGCGATCGGGCCACCGCAAGTAGCCCCAAAGCTGTCTTTGTACGAATTGTGAGTGACGTGTTAATCTTCTATAATCTTGTAGAGGGACAATAGCGACAGTCTCGGGGAGAGGGGAGTTCCTCCTACAGTTCTTCTCTCCTCGTGGCCGGAGGCGAGTTACCGTCACTACCTGTCAAGGTTCCTAGACTGGCATTACAAACGAGGCGTTAGCGACATCCACCAGGTGCTCTTTGCTAATCGTTTTTAAATTCCTTTTCGTGTTTTTTAACGAAGATTGGTGTGTCTGATGTGATGATGCTCCCTTGAACACGAATAGACCAAGAAATAACCGTAGAAATTGCGCACCCCAAGTCCCCAACCTAGTAACATGGCGGCGCCCTGAAGCCGGACTTGCCAGGCGTGTATTACTTTCTCTCATAGCCTTCATGAGCAAGTGTGTGATCACTGCGTGATGGAAGAGCCGAAGCTGCAAGTCAAAACATATTCCCTTGACCGATGCTCGCATTGCACGAGCGCGCGTGCTTGGCAGGGACACTCGGAGCTCGCTCTCCAGTTCGAAACGCGACCTACAAATATTTTTTTGCTTGCCTGGGGCACTGCTCAAGACTTGCCAATACTTGTTCAGATCGTGAATATTGCCCCGTCGAACGTCCACCGAGCCCGACAGTGAAGACAGCACCCAGCTTTTTTTCAGAAATCCCCAGCACTAAGAAACAGCCTGACACGCGAACAAGTCCGCATTTGTCCCCACGCAGCAACTCGATTTGCGTCAAGAGCAGCAGCGGCGTGACGTGAGCGTTCTGAGCTATCTGGCCTCCAGCGCGAGCTTGCACGCGACGCCAAGCAGGCTGGGCATCCGAAACCTGACGTCATCTCGTCCGTTCTCCGGTCACCACCACCCCTCTCACCGGGACTCTCCTTTGTGGGTCCCAGACTTGCCCAGACGTCTCCCTCTAGAACAGGGGTCTCAAACTCATTTGACTAAGGAGGGGGGGGGGGGGCGGGGGCGGATAAACCACCCACAAAATGTCGGGGGCCAACATAGGGCGGGGGTTAATATAAAAGTAACAGGGACGCGGTTCCACGTCGCACCGAGTCTCCGCGACACCCCGATATTTCCTAAAGAAGGGATCTCGTGCTATTTGCTTTTCGTAAAATAGCCGTTTTGCCAGTGCATTGCAACCTCAGAACGAAGGGCGAGGGTAAGGCGGGCTGGGGAGGAGGAAGCAGACGGAACGCTGGAGAAGAGATGGGGAAACCTCCACTCTCTTTAGCGTTCCGTCTGCTTCCTCCTCCCCGGCCCGTCTTACCCTCGCCCTGCTCGTTCTTAGGTTGCAGCGGACTATAGAAAAGCACGGAATCGTTACTATGTCGCTCAATTCATTTGGGAAGTATCCGAGTTCGATATGTCTGGAAAGAAATTAGTCTCGTACGTTTTGTCTAAACGGTGACCACGGCCGCACTAAAGTGAAAAGGCGCGCTTTGGCCGGGATTGAACTGGAGGAACTTGCAGACTAGGTAGAGCTACAGGCCTTGAGGCCGCCTGCCTGCAGAGACTTAGGCAGAACGCTTCCTTTTCGTCTTCTCAAAAAACAAATTTCCATAAACAAGCGTGTACTTATCGCAAGCCACAAGTATTTCAATCACTTACAGTTGTTTCATATGAGTACATTGGCACACACTCAATCGCAGTGGTCGGAAGTTGTTCAGGGTGTTACAGGCAGTACTCGGAGGGTGGCTTTCTGGCGGCCCCACGCGGTCAAAAACTCCCATTGCCTCCAAACCAAAAGCAGAGGCCGTAAGGAATGCCGCTCTCTAGTCCGGCCGTGGTAAGACGAAACAATCCTCGATCTGAGAGATAGTAGATTAGTGCCAAATATGTTAAAACGTCATAAGAGGAGAGCTACGTTTCCAGTGGAAATGAAGGGACGACAAGAAGTCAATATTTATGGCGCATGCAGCGCTCGAGGCATAGGAACCGCGTGCTCGCAGCCACGGGACACTTGCGGGCTGCGTCATAAATAGTCGTGGCCCGATAGTCGCGTGTTTGAGACCCCTGCTCGCGAAGATTAACCCGTCACCCAAAAATCGTACAAAAGCAGCTTTCCTCTCTCTCCCTTCCGTGATGGTTCGAAATAATGATGGGACGTCAGTGCAGGCGAGCTGATGCGTATTAATCATAATGTTTAAACCCTGAAACAAAAACAACAAAAAAAATAGAAGGAAAAAAAAAGGTGACAGCAGCTTCTCACACTCAGCATTTGATTGTTGAGGGAACAAGCACTAAGTAAAAACAATTCTCCTTCCTCCATTTTTTTTTTTTTTCGCTGAGTGAGACGCAGTGTTTGTTACCTTTCTTCTGTCCCTTCTAATTTATCTTCATGTTCCTTCCCAATCTCGGGGATTAAACATCATGATTAAACACTTGACTAACCTGTTCCTTCCTGACTTTGTGTGAGAAATCCATACTATTTCAAGTTGGGAACTGAACTATTCGGGGCGCAAGTTCGTCTGCTTCTGGCACAGGGATTGCAATAATGTCAGTACGACGCCGAGCTCTTATTTGCTGATGGAAAACAAAAACGTGGGTAGAGCTCAACGTATCTAGCATTGAGGTCTACCCACTATCCTTTCGATCAAAACCAATCGGAGCTCGGCGTCGTTCTGACGTCACTGCAAATCCTGCGCATGTAGCAGACGACTTGCGCTCCGCATAGGAATCGGAGCAGACGAGGGTGGCCAGACTGCAAGCGCTGTCTCCACCGTTTGTTATGTTGCTATTTGAAATCACGGTAAACGGTGTTGGGGAAAACATCAGGCATGTTTCGGGCAAATCCACGGAAGGAGGAATACCTGAATTGGGCCGGACAACTCTGGTCTAGGTGGATCCAACCCTCTAAATAAATTGCAAAAATCACTTTCTGCATGCTCAGCATGAAAGTGAGACTATCTGTGCTGGATAGTGCATTTGTCTAGCGAAAACATCGAGGGATATTTTCAAATTGCGAGACGGGTCTAACGGATGACGTCGTGTCATACCTCAGCCGTAGCCGTGGTTGTCTGGAGGCAGATGGACATGGTAGCCGAATGGTGCAAACGAATGGTAGCCGTGACCGTGGGAGGGTCCGCGCGTAAACCTTGATGCTCACGTGACCCCCGTATCCACCGCCACCGTAGCCCGCCTCTGCATGCTGCAGGAGTACAGCGCACAGTGCCAGGCCCAAGAGGACGCGCTGCAGTGGACCAAATGTTCAAACGGATGATGTAGGCAAAAGTGCTCAATAAAAGAGGGGTTCCGTAGATACGTATATCTATGCGCCTCCAAAGCTATCCCGTCTTACCAGAGCCCCGGACATCTTGTCTTCGTGAACCGCCGTCCAGTTTCTCGTTTCTTCTGTTCGACCAGGTCTATATATGAGCCCCAAAAAGGAAAGGACCGTTGGCCCCAATGTTCAGAGTCCGTAACCCAAGGAAGAGAGCGGCTGATGATGTCGGAGGCTGGAACGACAGACGTGACAAACCGTTAGTGTCGATTCGTAACAGCTGACTGCTCTTGGGGTTTTGCTATTTTGCGCGTTGTGCGTTTCTTCCATACATTGAGCACATTCGTGTTAGTAAATAAGTAAAACAACTAAGATCGTATAAATAAGATGCGTTTGTTCATAATGCTGTGCACGCGTTATTTTGTCGTTTATTTTACAGGCGCCATAAAGTGAGATGATTTTTTAGGTCATCATTTTACTCACCCAAAATAATAAAATATAGTTGGGCGGTTTCATTTGGATTCAGGCAACGAGGGGCAGTCGTATTTTTTATTTTGCTTCAATTTTTTTTATTTCGTGCTGCATGTTTCAAGAAGAAGGATCCTTTTTATTTTAATGTCCTGACATGCTTAGTTTCTGAGAAAAAAACAAATCTCAAAGAAGCGGGAACGACGAGGTTTTGAAGATTGTCGTGTGTGGCGTTTTTGAATCACTCTCAATCTAAAAGTATTCAAAAGAGAGCGTCTATATTTTTTTTAGTGCGATATATATGCAAGTAGGTAAGACGACATTATAACTACTATTTATTGGTCGTCGCTCCAATCTTTGTGAAAATCCCAAACATGCCTCCGCGAACAACTGTGACCTAAATTCCGGATTTGTTTTTTGAGTCGACTATGTTTAGTATCGCTTTTAAATTGTAATACCACGTGTAGAACTTTTCATTGCCTTCCACATTATGTAAAGTTTGTGTCTACATCACGTATGAGTACTCGAGAAATAAATTATGATACAAAGAAAGTTTTCACTTTTTGTTCAATTTCAACACGCTGTAAAAAAAATTTTTTTTTTCTTGTGCAGCGTTTTTTTATTTTTCTCTTTTAGCCAGTATACATTCCGTTAGAGGTATGGTATATGCACTAAGTTTTTAGTTTTAAGCCTCTAATACCCCTGTTACACGCAGTGGCGCACCCACGGGGGGGGGGTCTCATAACCCCCCCCCCTTAGAGCTCCGTGAGAAAAATTTTTTGTGCATATTTTGACAATTTTTTTAGTGTAATGTCCGCAACGAGGACCTTTAAGGGTAAATAAATTCATCGCCCCTCCCCTCCTCCTTCCCCCCTCGCCGCTGCACTGGTGATGTGCACGGCACGAGCGAGTCATTTCCGTAATATACAATCTTACATTGACAGATGACACACTATTACCAAAATTATCTATGTGGTGAAAAGTGCTCATCTGATGCACCAATCTAGGTGTCACAACCTTGCGCCCCTCGATACACTGTCCGAGCAAAATGCAAAAACCGCCGATGATCGTATTCACGCATTCACGATAGCAGTGTCGCGGTGTGTACAGTCTCCCGCAGTGGCGCACCCACGGGAGTGGAGTGGTGGAGGGGGGGGGGGAGGTTGAGGGTCCTAACCCCCCCTCCCCCCCCCGAGTTCTGTAGCGGTCAATCGAAACCCCTTCACCCCCGTTGCATTGGCGATGATGCAAACAGCGTGACAGAGTTAGTACGAAGGAGTCAGTTCCGGATTTTTTTATCGTAAGTACATTGACAAATTTCACTATTTTCGCAGTTACTTATGCGGTAAAACGGGCTCATCTCAGGCCCCAACCTAGGTGTTAAAATTTTGCGTCCCTCGACACGCTGTTTGAGCAAAATGAAATACCGCCGGTGTCGCGGTGTGTACATTCGTATATTTTATTTTCCTTGAATATTTCTATCTACTGTAGGAGATATAAAATCATTATTAATTCTATGTTCAGACATGTTTCTTATTTGAAGAAATAAACTCCCCCAAAAGACGAAGCGGGACGTTGGGCTCCAGCAGTTAACCGCTGTGTCCTTTTTGAATCGCATTCTGTTAGAGAAAAAGCCTCCACACTTTAGGTTATTATAACGCTTTCTCATTTTTGTGTAGCGCGGGTAGTCTGGAATGTTGTATATATAAAAAAAAAGCTGAGATACGCGTTACACACAAACTTTCATATTTGTTTCCAAAGAGGGTTTTCAGAAGGATTCTATATGAATTCATTGCATGGACTGCGTGCGTCATCACATTTCGAACCATCTAGGATCGAGTTATACATTTACTGCGTATTTTTGCAGGAAATGTTCTTGAAGGTGATAAGTTCAGCTCAGCACGCTTCGCGCGTGTGGCCTTCGCCGACTTACGCTGGTCTTCGTGGGGTCATGTCTTTTCTACGGCGGGCCTGCTTTGTGAGGGGTTTGAAGGATTTGGATTTCAGAGATAGGCTGGTCCCCGGCGCCTCCTCTCCCAACATATTGTGACTTTGCCGAGGGGCCGCGGCTGGGCGCCGTCGAGACGGCGGACTGGAGCACTAGCGAAACCACGAAGGTGCGAAGTAGTTCTCGTGAACGGACTTGGCGTGGCGCCGAGTAGGCTCCGGCCGGTTGTACTACCGAAGATACGGGAGTGTCACAGTTATGTAGGTCGTTGATGTAGACGGTGTTCGGCCACTTGCAACAAGGGGCCTGATGACGAACACGTTGCAAAGTGAAGTTCAGTTGGGTGGTATTAAACTTTAACTTAGATAGATTTATTTAACATAGTACATTGACAGTGTTGGGCGCGACCAGACGTCGCCGCCCGGCACTTTCCGTCCTCCAAAACCAAACAGGATCCCAGATTCCCACGCTATTTTCTTTCTGGCAGACGGTCGGTCATAAAAGCATACGAGCAGAACAACAACGCTCTCTTAAACGGACAACCAAAATAAAACACAAAAGACCCCACGCTCTCCTCGACGGACATCGCAAGAAAGTGCCGTGAAGGGCGCTCCCAGGAACCCGGCCCGCTCACACCATGAACGCAAAGCCGATATGCCTGGTACGGTTTACGACTCGAGACCACACCCGGCAGCCTCCCCCATGGGGACCAGTGCATCCCGTGCTTCCCAATTAGGCAGACGCCCGCTCGAAGCGCCCCTGAGAGCGACATTGTCGTGACATCGTGACACTCCCTCCACTCCGGTCCTCCCCCGCTGCCTGGGGCGATCCTTCCGATGATACAGCTGCGCTTCGACACAAACCAACCAAAAAAGAAAAGGAATAATATGCCTGTACCTAACTGTCACTTTGTGTCCTTTGCAATTGGCCACTGGACGGGGGTCACCCTGTAGGCTGTGGCTCTGTTGGGTGTTTTAAAATGATTTGTTGGCCGTCCCCAGAGAGGGAGGAGGCGTGAAGTTTTCCTTCCTTGTTCTCTTTACGTTTCTCTCTCTCTCTCTCTCTCTGCTGTGCATTTTCTTACTCTTTCTCTTTCCCTTTTCTGTCTCGTTTTTTATCTATTTCTTCCTTTCCGCCAGGCCGACTTTTCGTGCACTTCACAGAAGCGATAGAATTCGGTGCGCCACCCCCTCACATCAGCAGTGACATCCGGGCTTCGAGCTCCACAACAAACTGCCGATTTTCATCTTTTTTAGAGCATCTACTCTACTGGTACTGCTCATTGTGCACCCATTCCACAGTGCAAGTCTAACAACTAATTGCTAAGACCGATCGGTGTGCGAATTCAAGAGTTCGCGATGACCTATATCACCAAGGCCGCCTCATTGAAGCGCCAGCCAAATTCAGTGCTCACATACTACTTCCCTTAAAAAAATCGCGATTTGGAGACAACGGATGCATCACCATCGGAATGTATGACTCCCAGCATTGAGAAGTCGATCATTCAACAGACGCCATCATCCTCACCCTCTGGCCGATCCGTCTCTGTCCAGCATCTTCCAGTTTCTGCAGCGACTTACCCAAATGACTTGGGCATCTACGTTGGAAAGTCACTGTCAGTAAGTGTGACTAGATTTGTTTTTCTCGAATCTTTGTCATTCTGTTGTTATATATAACATCCAAATATGTATGCTGCATCTAACTAATAAAATGACCTGAAAGTTAAAATCAGGAACGCTAAGTTTGGGATTGATTTATTTTACCTTTTAGCGAATTTTAGAAATGACCCCTCTCTTTGGATGTCTTTCTTGCTTGGTTTTTCTTTCTTGTTCAAGTTATGTCAGAGTTTCTACGTTTCAAGTTTTTAAGAAAACGTCAGCGCACGAGTTAAAGAAAAGTCGCAATATGTTCAATCGCAACGAGCATCCTTTTTTTTCGATTTTGGGGATTTTATTACTTTTCCGCGAGTTGACTAACAAGAGCAAAGCCGTAATCGTTTTATGACTCTTTCTTGAGACTATTTAAGCGAATATGATTTGCATATTTTACTTAACTGGATTGCCGGAACCTATTATTTCTTAGATTTACGTGTATTTACTCAGACTAGTGCTGAGAGCCACTCTATTACGTTTGTTAAAATTGGCACACTAAATAAAACGACGAGCCGCAATAATCACGTTACACAAAGAGAAAATGAAAATTATTGGTATTTTTTGGATCGACGTTCAATTATATTTCATGTCAAGTAATCAAATAATCTAATGAGAACATTTCGAGTGGAAGTGGTTGTAGTCATGAACGTCGTTTTCATAATTTTCGTAACTCGCACATAATAATGGATTTAGGACAGGATGCATGCCATGGGTTCGGCCACGTTTTTTCCTCCCGTTGTCCCGTGACTGGTCCATATATGCGTTACCGCTGTTGTTCGGATGGCTTGCACACAGGTCGGGCCTTATTTGCATGACAGGTAACCTCGTTCCACTGGTGTAATGTTGAGCAACAAAGTTTTGCAGACGAGACATCCTCAGTCACAGTAACGCTCACTTGTGAAAGAAGTGTGAAGAGAGAAAAAGCACTTGAAATATGTGCATTTGTACTGAATGTTCATAGACATGAAGCGAAAAATAGGGACACTAACCAAAACTTTAATTTTTGGTTATAGTCCCTATTTTTCGCTTCATGTCTATTCCTAACCAGGCAGAGGGCTGCCGGACGTTTACCTTCAAATGTTCATCGAAAATTAAGACTTCATTTTGTGTTTTCATATTTGAAAATTAGATAGAGCAATAATATTTTGTATAGAGCTGGGTGGCTATGTCCAAATATCAGAAAAACCATTTTCTCAAAAATTACTTCTACCCAACTTTTTACCAATTAAAGACCAGCCTGATTATACGCGGGTGCGATGTAGGAAAAATTCAAAAAGGTTACTGCTCTCTATGAATGTAAAACAACAGTTTTGGATAAATAAATGTACAGGTCCCGTCAAAGTAAAACGGAATGCGCCGGAGCGGCGACCGAACTGCATCGCCGCGCTATCTAGCAGCGCCGGCTGGAACTTGATAGGTTCCAGGAGGCATGCTGAAATTGAACGAAAAGAGAAAACCTTCTCTGTTTCATAATTTATTTCTAGTACTCGTAAGAGATTAAGACACAAACTTTGCTTAATTTGGAAGGCAACGAAAAATTCTACACGTGGTATTATTTTAAAAACAAAACTAATCATAGTCGACTAAAAAAAAATCCGCAGCTTAGGTCACAGTTGTTCGCGGAGGCATGTTTGGGAATTTTTACAAAAATTGGATCGACGAATAATAAATAGTAGTTGGAATGTCGTTTTACCGACTTGCATATACATCACAATAAAAAAAGAATATAGAATCTCTGAAAAAATCGTAAGGGTGCCGGCGAGCTGGTGAATTGCTCTACGTTTTGCTCTACGTTTTGATGTTTCTTCTCTACCCCAGTCTCAGGTTAATTCAACATGGTTAATAGAATCTCTCTTTTGAATGCTTTGAGATTGAGAGTAGTTCAAAAACGCCACACACGAAAATCGTCAAAACCCACCATCGGCAATTAATCTTGCGGAAGAAAAACGAGAAGGGACGGACAAACACAAACTTCCAACTGGCACCAACCAGCTTGTGTTTGTCCGTCCCTTCTCATTTTTTCTTCCGCAAGTTTAATTATCCATACCAACCCGCCTCGTTCTGTCCCCACCATCGGCATCTGCTCTTTTTTAGCATATTTAGAGGCCTAAATCTCAAAACCAAGGCATATACTACTAACGGAATGTATTCCGACGAAAAAGAAAAGTGTACAAAGAACGCGACGCAAAAAAAAAAAAAAAAAATTAAAAATCGTTTTTTTTTTAATACAGCGTGCTGAAATTGAACGAAAAGTGAAAACCCTTTTTGTTTCATAATTTATTTCTCAGTACTCGTACAAGGTAAAAACACAAACTTTGCTTAATTTGGAAAACAATGAAAGGTTCTACACATGGTATTATTTTAAAAGCAATACTAAATATAGTCGAATAAAAACAAAATTGCGATTTAGGTCACACTTGTTCGCGGAGGCATGTTTGGGGATTTCTACAAAAATTAGAGCGACGAATAATAAATTGTAGTTATAATGTCGTCTTACCTACTTGCATAAATATTACACTAAAAAAATATAGACGCTCTTTTTCAATACTTTGAGAATTCAAAAACGCCACACACGACAATCGTCAAAACCTCGTCGTTCTTTCCCGCTCCTTTGAGATTTTTTTCTCAAAAACTAAACATGTCAGGACATTAAAATAAAAAGGATTGTCCTTCTTTGAACATGCGCCACGAAATATAAAAAATTGAAGCAAGATTAAAAACTACGACTGCCCCTCGTTGCCTGAAGCCCAAATGAAACCGCCCATTTATATTCCAGAAATAAGGGTGATCGCAGGCGAGCTAGAGAGCGATCATTGACACGATGTTGTGATTGCCCCCTTTTTGTGTCCCCTCGTGTCCGGGGTTAGTCAGTATATTTATGTGTTATATCGTGCATTGCCCAATGGGCATTGTAGCAGGAGAGTGGTCAAATTGTGCATTATCATTTTGTAATACATATATTATCTTCACGCGTACAAATATACAAACATTAATAAACTTTAGTGGCAGGAAAACATAGGAGGTTTTCTAAAACAAAGCCGTAAATACACCACTGCACTGGCGTAGCCAGGAATAATCTTCGGGGGGGGGGGGGGGAAGGGTGCTATGATCAAGTGCGTGAAACCAACATAAAAATAAATAAAAGAAAAACGTCGGCCCAATTTTTCCGCTGCATTTTTATAAAGCCTATCTGAATCACCTTGGAAAAATTCAGGTACGTATACTCCATCACTTCTTTGAAGCATTCATCACGTTCTATATAATTGTAAGCGACTATAACTTTTCAAAAAGTTTAGCTAGGTGATATTTGTTGATTATTCAGTAACTATTTAAAACTTCCAATTAACTATGAAGAATGCACCTTTCACCAAGTTGCTCCGCTATTTTTCCTTGCATGGTCTTAGTTAACTACAATCTTGCTTTCAAACTTTGGTTTACTTCGGTACGGCAAGACGGGGCGGGAGCAGTAAACATATTTGCAAACTTGGTTGGAAATGTATAATGTTAGTCACAGGGTTTCCCCAGGAATTGAAATCAGGGGGGTGTCTAAATTTTTTTTTGGGGGGTTAAAGGGGGGGGGGGCATTGCGAATATAGGAGTCGTTGTGAATTAAGGGGGTGCCTTCGAAAAACGAGGGGGTCTACACCCCCCCCCCCTAGGGGGGTCTAGGGAAATCCCTGGTTAGTCATATCTTGCATTTCGCTGCGTAGATGTTTTCTCAAGTCCGTCCGACCTACTTGTTGGACACGTCATTTTCTGCTCTGTGCGCACAATCATTCTTGAAAGCCTGTGCTTCTCTCGAAAATTCGTAGAGCAATCTTGCGTCAAGAGTGCTCCCTCAAACACGCTGCAGCCACTGCATGGTAGCGGAATAAGTGAAGCACTCATTGAGGTACAAAAGGGCCACTGTGCCCAGAATTCCATTCGGCTGTTATTTTCACTATAACTTTCTAAACAGATTAGACATGTTCGGTCCCTTTCATCTCATCACCCTAATCGGAAAAGACCACCAGGCAAAACCTCCCAACGAAAGGTTTTTTTTTTTCAATTATAGAAAAACAGAACAAAACAGAGCGAGAGAGGAAAACGAGAAATGGACGACGTTTCGAGCGAATGCCCTTCCTCAAACGGGGGCGGCAGTGAGATGAGCAACAATGCTATCATTTTCTGGTTGTAATGTTCTTTCTGCTTTTCTTGGTCTTGGCCACCGCGGTCTTGGCGTATGTTCTCTCTTGCTTTCTACCCGAGCTTGAGTACAGTAGCGTCGAGCTCGTGCGCGAGCGCGCTGTCGACTTCATCGCCTGTCACGTTTCGGGGGCAAAAGTTGAAAAGCAGACTAAAGGGCGTCGTTTTCGTCCCTCGGTTCAGGGTATTGTTGATACCCCACTGGATCTGAGTTGGGGTTTCGTCCCAGTCCTTTTCATTGCTCCTTTTTGAGAGACTGGCAATGGCGGGTTTCATCATTCTGTTATAACTCTCGACCTGCCCGTTATCTCGGGCCATGCAGGTTGTATTCTTCACGTGGATGACGTTGACAGACTTGCAGTACTGTACGAAGTGTCGGCTGGTGTACCCGGTTCCCTGGTCGGTGACCAATCTTCGCGGGACTCCGAAAGTGGCCGCCAGGTCCTGGACGATCGTTCCACGCGTAGCTCCATGAAGTGTTCCTCACGGCTCGAAGGATGATGAACATCGTAAAGCCGTCTACTGCCACAATCAGTGGCGTACCAACTTGTTTTTGAGTGTGTGTGTGTGGGGGGGGGGGGCAAACCAGACCCCCCCCCCCCCCCAGGGCCGGGGGCGGTGCCCTTGGTATTCCTTGGGCGCCGCCGGCCACTGTTTGCCCTGCCCAGTGGCAGCTGTTTCAGGAGGGGGGGGAGGCAAAACACATGCCTTGCCCCCCCCCCCTCTGAGGGGGGGGGGCAAGCGCCCCCTTGCCCCCCCCCCCCGGGTTGGTACGCCCATGGCCACAATAATGTTCCTGTTGCCGCTTGCGCTGCGGACGAATCTCATACGAAAATTTAATATATATGTCCCACATATGTTCAAATAACTACTCATATATTCATATACGGTACGTATAGAACCTTGCTTGGCACATAGAGGTTCTTATATGACTCCATATACAGGATTACACGGCCCAATATGGCTGATATAAAGGCTTATATAAAGCGTATACATCCCTCTATGATTCGTGTACTATCCTATATGCCAGATATATTGGTGTATATAAGCCAGATTTCGGGAAGGGCATAAGGATTTTTGCTTATCAGGAATAAATATGGCTACATAAATTCAATTCAGTTACAAGAGCGCAGTTCAGAGTGCTAAGCTCAATTTCCTCCACAATTCACTACCATCTATGTTGAAAAATGATCCGCGTCGATTCTGGAATGTATTGTCCCACCGGGAAAGGCCCTCATGTATTTCATTGAAAACACTAGACGAAACTCTGATCGAGGAATCTTTATGTGCTTCAATGTTCCAAGAAGTGTTTATTAAGTCTTTTTCTCCCCATCAGTGCAAACCCAAGCTATCATGTTGATTCCTTTCCGTTAATGGATCCTATCATCATTTCCCCTGATGGTATTCTGAACATCATCAATGGTCTTAAGCTGTCCTCGGTGACTGGAATAGATGAAATTAACTCAATTTCTTAAAGCTACAAATCAATACACTTCCGTAATCCTTGCACATATTTTTCAGCAATCACTTGAGACATCTTACCAGCCGACTGGAAAATTGGTAAAGTTATTCCCTTGCACAAATCTGGTAATAAGCACGTTCCTATCAATTATAGACCCATCTCACTAACTGCAGAGTTCCCTGTAAAATTTTTGAACACATAATTTATACGCAACTCGTTAAGTTCCTAGAATACCCTTATTTTTTTCCCCAGCTCAACATTGCTTTAGAAAATACATATCTTGTGAAACGCAACTTTTGTCTAACACCAGCGACTTTCATTCAGCATTTGATCACGGATCTCAGGTGGTCTGAATATTTCTAGACTTTGACAAGGTATCGAACCGTGTTTAACTGTCTAGTATCATTTCTAACCAATCGGTCACAATTTGTAACGTGTAATGGTACTAACTCCTCTTCTGCACCCGTCTCTTCCGGAGTTCCTGGTCCGTCGTGCGACCTCTACTCTTTTTAATATATATTAATGACGTGCATGCGGTAGTTTCTTCTTCAATCAAACTCGTTGCTGACGTCTGTGCTATTTATCAAGTAATATCTCATGACTCTGACTCACAAAAACTACAACATGACATAGATTCCACACTACACTGGTGTGAACTTGGTCAATGGAGCTCAATATTAACAAATATAAAATCATACGCATAACACGCAAAGCAGACTTCAATTTTGCTTATCACATCCCTAGAACTTGTAAACTCATACAAGCATCTGGGCGTGATTTTAAGTGCTGACCTTTCTTGGAAACTTCATATTAACTAGGCGACTAACAACGCCAATCGAATGCGTGGTTTTCTCAAACGTAACTTTTATCTATTATAACTGTTCCTTTATAAAACACTAGTTAAGTACAAGCTAGAGTATGCAGCTTCCATCTGCGATCCCTCTACTCTTTACCTCGTTGATTCACTTGAAGGTATTCAGAACAGAGCTGCACGCTTCATAATTGCCAATTATAACCGCACCGGAAGCGCAACATCAATGAAAGATAGTTTAGTTAGTCCCGAGCCTCGCACATTGTCGTAGAGTCTCTCGTATTTGTCTTTTTCACAAAATCTATCACCACATTCCTCAGCTTTAATCACAACGAATCATCCCGTCCTACTTTGTTTCAGCACGCCTTGATCATCGTCACAAAGTCGGTGTCCCATTTTGCCACTCTAACGTTTATTATGATTATTTTATTCCCAGAACTTCCGAAGACTGGAACCGCTTACCCGCATCGCTCATGTCAATTAATGACCACGCACTTCTTTTCCACATCTATTGCCAATTTCATGTTCCCGTTCCTTAAAGTCTTTTTTTATATTTTGTTCCATTTGTATTATTATTACTACTGTTCCCACTCCCTCTGTAATTCCTTGTACAGAAGATAAAATAAATAAATAAACAAATAAATAAAGGGACTGTGGTGAATGTATGTAGGGCCATAAAAATCAGCTTTTCTAATGTTTTACATACGAAAAAATATAATAAAGAGAAAATTCTACATAATTTAAGACAAACTCCGAGACCGGGGAAATACGAAGGACAACACAACACACACAGTCTCAATCACAGCTGAATTTAATTCCACAGAAGTTCGTGTTTATATAGGGTTTTACTGCCCCCACAAACCTGAATCATTTCATTTCTGAAAAACCAGACAAACTCGGCGGGTTTTAAGTTTCGGTTTGCTATCGGAGCGCATCTCGGCCCTGGCGGCACCGCGCCCACTGGAGAGATAGTGCAACCAACCTCTGCTGCGCTGTAATCGCGCGACGCAGCAGAGGCTGGTTGCACTATCTCTCCACGGGGCGCGGTGCCGCCGGGGCCGAGATGCGCTCCGATAGCAAACCGAAACATAAAAACCCGTCGAATATGTGCGGTTTTTCAGAAGGCCGTAAAATGCTTCGCGTGCCTTCTATCGTTCTGCAATTTGTTGATTTAGTGTTTTTTGATGATGCTGAGCAAGTTTCTAATTGAAACCATGCCCTTAACACAATATTAAGAAAGTTAATTACGCGAAAATAATGAACAACTTAATTATCCCGAACTTTAATAATTTTCCTAAATAGGAGCCTGGCCCAGGACCAAAACGACACAAGCCTTTTTTTTTGTTGCGATCTGTAGTTTTCGAAATATCGAATTAGTCCACCTTTCGTGAAACACCCTGTATATATATATTCCAGATTGCCGTGGGGTGCTTGTGGCGATTTGTCGTTCATTAACACGAAGAGAAAGCAGAAACCAAACTACTAACGTCGCTCACGTTGTTGTGAAGGAACCGGCATAGAAAAAGAAAGTGGCAAATGGGCTCATGGCTTCTTTTGTCGGTGTCTGAAATCGCAGTGCTTGCAAAGATACTCACGTCTTGCCCTGTTTACTGTTCTGCCCACATTTCCCGGCAACTTCACTAAATGTCAGCGCGTTAAACTACACTCGCAATCGGACAGCATGTTTTACATTTTCAAAGCCTGTCGAAGGTTTTCTTCTTTTTGTTTTTAATAGAAAATGAGCCGCCCCCCTCACTGCCCCCCCCCCCCCCCTTCCCCCCTTTCCAAGAAAAAAAAAAACTATTGATTTGCAGAGGGAGGGAGTTTGCAACGCCGGGGAGCGTTTGCAAACTGGTCGATTTAAGTTCCGTCAGAAATGAACGCTTGTAGACGTCAATTGCGGGATCCGAAATGTTTCCAGCGGACCTCGATAGATCAGGGTAATATAACAACAATCCAAAAGCTATTTTACGATGGTTACACTCGGTTACACTCGGTTACACTGACTAACCTAGCTGCTTCCCGAATGATGCTCCTTGATCCGGCGAATCATGCAGGAAGGTAGCAGCAGCACGTTGTAAAGGTATGCGATTCATTTCAGAGCTCACGTTTGAAACAATGAATTCACGAACACAAGTTTTTGAGGCACGCCAGACGTTGCCGCCTGCGATTTCAAATTGATTTCCGGTACGATTTCCGGTTCCGCTTGCCCTGCCATCTGATGGGAGCGAGAAAAGGTTCGAGAAATGTATCGATAAATCTTTAACCAAGAATTTACCAGCAATGAAATGCGAAAACCGTTAATAAAAAGTTATCGTTATTAAGTTTTCCGCGGCGCAGTATCACGCTGTGTTGGCTGATCGAAAAAAGTGGCGGCTAGCGCGGGAAGTATAGCAGACGACAGTTGAGCGTCACTTCAGGATCCCGCTCTGCGACCGCCACTCGACCGCGTCCCAACGAAAATGTCTTCCGAAGACCTGCCTCGCTTCAGCCTCATCCGAAAATACTTCTCGGGTGAAGAATGGAGCATCCTATCGTTCTACGTGAAGTCAAGGATGACCGATAGCAAGGAAAACTACGATCTTCTCCTGCAAATGGGTGAGTGTTGTTGGCAGCGTCTCCGAAAACAAAAGCGCGTCTGCGAATCCCGGAAAAGGGATGACTGCCAAGAATACTTTGAGGCATAAAAGTATGTATTAGTATTCGATATGCTACATTAGGACACTAGACCTGAACACCGGGTGCCTGGTATATCGTAGCAGCTCAGTATCGAGGTCCGCTGTGAAATGGAGGTACTCGGCAGTGACAACAACAAACCCTAACCCCCGTGAGATTAAAAAGTCTGTGCTTATGCGGAGAGCAAGTTTGCGCAGCAGTTGCGGCAACGTCAGAACGACGCCGAGCTCGGATTGGCTTGGATTGAGAGCATAGCGGGGACACAGAAACACTAGACGCCTTGAGGTCTAGCCACTATTGTTTTGTTTCAATCAGCCAATAAGAGCTGAGCGTTCTGGCATCATCGCAGCCGCTGTGCAAGAGGCAGACGAACTTTCGCTCCGCATAGCTTTCAAATAATACTGATGCTTTTTTTTTATTTCATCTGATAATTTAAACAGCTCATGGCCCAAGGTTCGGTATATGCAACAAAATGGAAAAAAAGAAAAAAAAAGAACTATGACGGGAATTTCTTTTTAATGATCTGGTTTGTGTGCAATGGTGTAATGATAACAAAAGTGGCAATAATAATAATAATAATAATAATATTAATAATAATAATAATAATAGTATCTGTATGCATGTACAAAAAAAAATCGAATAAAAGTTTAAATAACTGCACGAACCTTTTAAGGACTACAACATAAATGTTTCAGCTCGCTTAAGATCGAAAAGCCGTGCAGCACAAAGCACTGCACGGGCCGGAATTTCTAGGCCCAGCCCGACCCTGCCCGGTAGAGACACGGCCCGGGCCGAGACAGAATTTTTAGACAAGCCCAAACACGGCCCGATCCCGACCAAATTTTTTTTTTTTTTTTAAATATGAGCTTGAGTTCGGTTTGAGCCCGACAAAAGGTTTGCAGGCTTTAACGTTAAAACTGTTTAAGGAGAAAGCGCGCACTCTCCCACTATGCCGGTGGAGTCCGTACGCTTTCTTTTATCCACTCGAAGGTTTTGCAAGTGCAAGACGCCTTTTATTCTTGAACGGCGCCGTAGTGGCTTTGCACTTCGGTCGTTTGTTTCTATTGAATCTAAAAGATCAATAAGCACATCTTTCGTTATTAACAATTTAGAATGTGCGGCACACGACTGCCCAGGCACGGCCCGAAACATTTTTATGTTTGAAGCCCGAGCGCGGCCCGCGGGCCGGGCCGGGCTCGGGCTAGCACGGGACCGTGCGGTGCTCTAATGCGGCAGGCATCACCGCCTCTGAAAATATCCGATTTTCTATGTTAGTAATGTATACTGGTTACTGTTTCGACAAGCGTAATAAAAAAAAAAAAAACACGTTTTTTTTAAGCATTATTAATTTTTTTTTATGCAGTGAATTAAGACATATGTGGGTGCATTTCAGATTAGCATAGCCTATAAGGTGAAACGGAGTATATATGGCTAATCTAAAAAAAAAAAAAAAAAAACTAAAAAGAAACGTCGTGTAATACAACGGATCGCAAGTTGGTCCGCTTCTTTGCAGGAGTTGTGGTGACGTCAGAATGACCCGAGCTCTGATTGGCTCTGATTGAAGGATAGTGGGTAGACCTCGAGGCAGCTTGCTTTGAGGTCTACCCACTATCCTTCCATCGGAGCCAATCAGAGCTGGGCATCTTATGTCACCACAACCCCTGCAAAAGAAGCGGACCAACTTGCGATCCGCATTGTTTCTTATCAAGACAACCAAATATCGTAGGCACTACGCCCCCCCCCCCCCCCCGCTTTTCCCACTGACCCCCCCCCCCCCACAAAAAAGAAAAAAAATTACATCATATATTACTAGATTTTTTTTTTTTTTAATAAGGAAAATAAACAACGCATCGACGAGCGGTCGTTCTCCAAAGTGTCAGAGCGACTCCCTTATCTTATTCAAAAGTCAGAAGCGATTTTCGGAAATTTACATCGGGAAAATTTCACGTCCTCACTTTAAGTCAAAAGTAGTTCGTGCTGTCGCCGTAGTTGGTGCGTTGACGCTGGTGTTGTGCGCGGGGGCGTGACTCGCCACCGTCGGCGTGTGTGTGCTTCCGCCGCTCCGCCCCTCGGTCACCCCAGACACCAAGGCGCCCCCGGGAGGGAATGCTTTAGCTTTTTCTGTGTTTCCCTTTGACTCATTTTTGCACGTTGGCCGATGGCCGAGAAGTTGGGTCTGGTCAACGTTATTAGAACCACTCAGTTGGGAAACTGCCATAAAGCCTGCTTTGGAAACGTGGCTCCGATCCGTACTCGAGAATCGAGCTAATGGCGATCGCAACGCCGCCATTTCTCCCGCAGCGTCCACTCCGGGAACTGCACGTCTGCAAGTATCGGTTCTGGCCAACGTTTATAGATACTTCTCCAGTTCCCGAACTGCCCCTCTCCAGGCGGGCGCGACCGATCCCTAGGGACTGCGAGGGCGCTGCGATCGAAGCTTGCGCGTGTGTGCCGGCCAGGCCAGCTCCGGTTACGTGGTTGGGCTTGCATTTTCGCTCGCTGTTCGCGCTGTTTGTTACGTGATCTGTTGGTTTTCTGCCCTTCGAGTGTGTGATTGCTTTCGACGGTTTGTGATACGACGTTCGTTGTGACGTGACGTATGCACTTTTTCGCACGCAAAAAGTGCCAAGAAAACGATAGTGCCATAAGGGCCCAAAGAGAAAGGAAAAAGGCCAAGCTTGTATAGTGGAGCTTTAACTGTAACAGGCTTTGTTTTGCGCGTGATTTGAAGCCCTTTTTTATTTTTTGCGAGTTAGCAAAATAAAATTGATTGTGTTACGGCTTGTGTAATGTGTTGTGAATGAGCAGTTTCTGTAGATACTTTACTAAATTGCAAGTTGAGCAAATCTTCTAAAATAGCATAGGTAAGATCGATATATTTTGTAAGACAAAAAAGAAAAAAATGCCCAGGACGGCGCGATTGCGACGCGCAGCTTTTTTTTTCGCGACATTAAATCACTACGTGCGTTCTGTGAATATATGGAATAAATTCATACCGACCGCGCGAACGATCCTCGTCTCGCTCGTTTTTATTGACGACGTGAGGCAACCAAGCATAGTGACAACCGCTGCGGGCCAAGGCTGAACCGCTTGCACGTACGTATTATTTTCGGTGTTACATCATTTGCAAGTTACCTTCTGTTCAAAAACGACCGAAATTAAAATAATAGCGCGTTACTCGCGAAATCAGCCGAGATCCCGGGCTGCAGTAGGCGTGCTGAACATTGCGCGCAAGGGAGCGGCGATCGTCCTGATGGCGCAACCTTCGACCGCAGCGCTGCGGTGGCGGGGACCGCGCCGGGCCGCCTCCTCCCACAGGCGCGCCGAGGAGATACGGAACTGGAGAAGTATCTATAAACGTTGGTTCTGGCCGAGTCGGGCAAGGGCCAGTGGCGCCATCTCGCAGGGCCATCTGCAGGGCCATCTCGCAGTTCCATTAGGGTCATAGCAGAGAGGGTAAAAGTCTGCTCCGCCGAGTGGGCTGTAGCTAGCGTCCGGCTGGCGTGCAAACTGTGTTTAAAATCGCGTCATTTTGGTACTTTTAAGCGCAGACGCGGCAGATTTTGGTATGCCAGCTGTCGTGTAATACTATGCTAGATAAAAAAAGACTAACAAGGTCCAATTGCGCTGTTACCTTCGTGCAAATAAAAAACTAGGGAAAACTGTCAGATTGGCCGGTCTCTCTGGCGAAAAGTAAATCCGGTTGCTGTACATTTTTTATTATACAAAGTTTATACAGGTGTAGGCCTTTAGCGACCATGAGTGGAAGTCTGAAATAATAAATAAAAACATGCTCTCCTGCCGCAATACACGCAGTAGTTGAAGTTAGTACTGCCGGCTGACTCAACTGCTATTTAAGTAACGGAAAAAAAGATATGCTAGTTGATCATTTACAGAAATAGAACAACAGAGAGCTATGGGATGATTTTGGAGTAGACATAACTATTCTAAATACGCGAACCACTTCACTCCTCGAAAACCTCGAAAAGAACGATTAGAATATATCATTGAAAACAATGAAATTGTGACCGATCCAAAAGATATCGCCGATAGGTTTAATAACTTTTTCCATAGTGTGTTTGTTAATACAGACGGTGCTATAGAGGACTTGAGCTTCAGTGCGACAAGTAGTACTATGGGGGATATAATAATTACTGAAGAGGGAGTCTTTTCATTACTATTAAACTTAGACGTAAAGAAGTCAACCGGGCCAGACAAAATACCAAACGAGTGTTTTAAAAAGATATGCAGAATGGGTTTCAAAATTTCTTACCATTATTTTTCAAACATCACTGAAACAACACCGTGTACCTCCCGATTGGCGCAGTGCGAGGGTCGTACCTATTCAAATTAGTATGCAAATTATTTGAGCATATTATTTCTAAGCATTATACAAGTATTTTGAATCCTCCAACATTTTTCGTTCTAACCAACGTGGATTTCGCCAGCAACTATCGACCGTCACGCAACTCATAGAAACATTTGACGATTTTTGCCGCTTCTTCTAATGAGCGAGGACAGATTGATGTGATATGCCTTGACCTTTCTAAGGCGCTTGATAGAGTACCACACACTGAACTACTTTATAAACTTTCTTTTGCATGGTGTAAATCATAGCCCTGATATTGTGGATCAGGGCGTATTTATCTAGTCGGGTGCAGCATGTAGAGGTTAACGGTGACTGTTCAATAGTATCTGAAGTGCCCTCGGGCGTCCCCCAGGGGTCAGTACATCGGGCCAGTATTATTTTTAATTTACATTAATGATATCGCGGCAGAAATAAGCCAAGGGGTTACTGTGCGGCTCTTTGCGGATGATTGTCCGTTATATTCAAAAATCAGGGAGGAAGACGACCAGCGCAGATTAAGTGCATCCGTTAGGTCTATTCAAGATTGGTGCTCAGAATGGAAGATGAAAATTAATACACAAAAAACAGTGTTTGCACGAATAACTAACAGAACTAAGAATGTTCTTTCTTTACTACTTACGAGCTGGCAATCTGGATGTGGGACCCCTATAGAAAAAATCAAATTGGCGAACTCGAAAATGTTTAGAGGAAGGCGGTGCGATTTATTTTATCCAAATACAAGCGACTTGATTCTGTCACACATATGCTGAACAGCCTCAATCTCCCCTTAGCTTTCCGTCCGTCGAAAAATTGCTCGACTAAAGTTTTTCTTTATGTTTTCTCATCACCCGTATATGTTAATCGGATTCTAGGTTAACACATCGCGCATCGAGAGAACTCAGATACTGTTAGTACTAATCAGTTTGAAGTGCCCAAATGTAACATTGACGCTTATATATGTCTTCTTTTTCCCTAGCACTGTAAAAGACTGGAATGAATCTCCCACAAAATATTTTGTCATTGGACTGTTTAGATGAATTGGAGAGCGCCCTTCTGAATATGTGTGATTTGGACTGATAAATAGTAGTTCAAATATTTTTGCTAAGTAGTAGATTTCATGTGGTGAGAATTCATTTTGTTCAGTCCTAGATATTATCTTGAATGTGCGTGCTATTTCAGCCCCTTTATTTCAAGTAGATATCGCTGAATACGTACTGTGTTGTAGCCCTTATGTTGTATGTTTGAGTGTTCTTCTATATACCTCACTTCCGTTAAAGCCCCGTACTTGGGGCGAACAGTATTTACAAATAAAATAAATAAAACAACGGCAGCCACGAGCGAGAGGTCGATGTTCCGTACAGCCCGCCGATACAGCCCAAAGATGGAGAACGGCAACCTCCCGGTTTGTCGTCTGCTTTTGTTTTGTGTGGGTTTCTCCTCTCTTTCCTTCGTCTCTTTTAGAATTGTGAGGATTGACGCCTATATAAGCACCTTTCGTTGTCAAATAAAATTCAGCTGTGTTTGAGACTTTGTGTTTGTCTGTCCCTTATTGTCCCAGTCTCGGGTTTTTTTTCAAATGTTTAACCACCACCAGCTCTGTTTGCGCCCTTACCTTTTGTTCACTAAATTTTATAATTTAGGCTTAATGAAGGGACGATGAAGGGTCAAAAAAATAAAGAAATTCCAAACGCGCGCTTTGAGGAGGTCGTGAGACTCTGGGATTTCGCGCAGTGCAGTTTGTTAGTTTATTTTTACTATTTTCTGCTCGACAGCAGTTGCTACACAGCGAAGTTGGGACAGGCTGGATGATAGCTGCTCCTTTTGCTATGTCCGTGCTCGCTCGCGCGATGGATATCGGATTATTTTATTTTCGCGGACTATTCAAAATCAGTTTGATTCAGATGGCGCATGCTACGCGAAACAATGTTTTCTAATTTGATCACTTACACAAGTGAATATATCTCTACTCTATTTTTTCTTCGTCATTTGATACACTGAGTGAGTAGCTGTTTGAAGGTGGGTGAGAGATGTGAACTAATTGTACAGTCCCAAAATGGATAAATAGTTTATCCCAGACTCTGCTGCTTTGCGTGGTTGTGCCATTGGGCTTGCTCGCTCCATTTTTGGGTCAATATCCCCGTGCAGGAACTAACGCAAGAAACAAAACAAAAACAGAATGGTTCTTTAAAGTTCATGAAAAAGTTTATATAGAAAAATGTAAACTGGAAGGTTTATCACTGACTTTATGCTCAACGGTAGATGATTATTTTAAAACATGTGAAAAGAAAATTTATTTCCCTTCACAATTTTCTAGCGTTGGTTTTTCATGCAAAAAGAAAAACTTTATTTACATCCACTGCACGAGAGGTATTTCTGTCTGCCTCGCTTTCATCTCCGCTAGTGAGGTGTATTATCTTTTCGTTCGTCCTCGAGCCTCTCGGATAGCAGATTGCTAGAAAAAAAGCAGTGTTGACAGAACAATAAATAACATATAACTAAACCCTCAGTTGGGAAACTCACCCTTGAAACCCGGGCCGTTGGCGTCCACCGAGACCGAGCTAAATACGATAACAGCGCCACCTCTTTATGGCCGATTCACACGACGGACTGATCCGCGGACGGATTGATCACGTGACGACATGTCCGCGGATCGTCCGTCTCCCAAGCGCATCCACACGAGGGACACGACGAGCAGACGCCAGCGAGGACGGACCGAACCTGTTCGCCACCCCACAGTGCCGCGAAACTCCAACATCGCACCGTGGCACCGTTGTCCAAGAGAGAAATCGACGTTTGCTACCGCGATAATGAATCGTACGCCGCTGTTACGTACAGATCGAGACAAAACACCGTGATAGGCTTCGCGCGAAGCGCCACAAGCTTTACTGACCCAAAGCATGAGAGTGACACAGGCATGGTCCTGCTCGAGAAGGGTTCCGCGTAGAAGCGACGAAGTTCTGGGCTCGCGGAGGGCGTTCGAAGATGCCTTCACGCACTCCGCGCTCGTGCACAACACTCAAGTACACCACAGCCACAAGAGAGGTCTTGCTCGGTGAAATCCTGATTGGACGTGCAAGAATTATCGCGGCGTGCTAGACGAGTTTTGACGGGAGCTTCTTGACGCGGACCCGGAGGAGTACCGGAACCTGCGTCGCGTCAGCCAGACAAGTTTCTGCAGTTTCTTTCACACGTGAAACCAAGAAACGCGCGACAAAATGAACCAGCGAACGCACAAAACACAACGATGCGCCATTTTTGTTTTCATCGCCCAGAAACAAAACAAAAAAGAGAAAACAATGTACCGTTGCCAGACTAAACGCTTTTCAAGTCGATCTCCCGCCAAAAGTCCGCGAGTGAAAAAGGCGCTCGACTTTATCAGTCCGCGCGTCCGCGGACGAGGCGCGGATCGCAGGAATCGGTGACGTGCCGGTCACGTGGTACACGGTCCGCGGACGAAAATCGCGATTCGGTCCGTCGTGTGAATCGGCTATTAGCGACGAGTTGAAACATGAAAGCTGCTTTACATAGCTACTGCGAGATAGCCCTGCGAGGTGGCACCACCGGCCCTCTCCCGACTCGACATACAGCCGTGCAGTTCCCGGAGTGGACGCTGCGGGAGAAATGGCGGCGTTGCGATCGCCATTAGCTTGGTTCTCGAGTACGGATCGGAGCCACTTTTTTAAAGCAGGCCCTATAGCAGTTTCCCAACTGAGGGGTTCTAGTAACGTTGATATAATCCTAAAAATAGACGTCAAACAATTAATCTATAATATATATATATATGTATATATATATCCCCCTCTATTTTGCTTTATTTCTACAAGACATGCCCGCAGTCTCGAACTGCAGTTCGTCCACAGGTTGAAGTATGGCAGAAACTCACGTTGTGGGAGTTGTTATCATTATATTTGCCAAAATGTTTTCTTATTGTCGAACCGCTCTAATTATATCGGCTGCCAGGTAACTGTTTTCGGTTTCGATTCGGGTTTCGGTTATCGATTAAAATAAACGTTTTGTTCGTGTTACGTGCTACTAAACAAAATTCGATTTTAAGATCTTTCGTACGAGCTCACGGAGCTTTGCTGTGTTTCAAGCAACTCCGTTCCTCGCACAAATTATTGGTTGTATTTTTTTCAGTCCAAACTACTAAGCACGTGTCTCTTAACTTTATTTATTTAATTACTCTTATTTTACCTAAATACTTTCTTCATTTTATCTTAGTTAAAACTAGCACTTTGTACGTACCACACAATATGGGTAGTAATTTTATCATTTTACTTCCATTCATTTTATCTGGTGATGTTAGGCGTCTTTGCGTATCTTCAGTTTGTTTTATCGCCTTATCACAGTAATTAGCAACAATTATGCGTACGTTTTTAAGACGTTTTAAGACACAAGCTGTTTGCGGAGCCAGTTGACAAACTAGTTACACGAATAGACCGCAATTAATCACTGCACAAAGGTGTAATATGGAGGCCATATGGAAAACAATACAGCTGGCATATTAGTTGTCGCACAGAGATGGTAATCGGCACAGAACGAGTCTCTTGACACGCCCGAATATGCGAAATCACCCGTCACGCGTCCGCCAAAGCGACTCAAGCCACATCTGGTCTACCGTCCGCATGAGTGCTTAGGTAGCACCAATATCAGATAGAAACATGTGTTCCACTCTCAATTTCAGGCGAATAAGAGAACAACGTCATCTGCAGTTGAAAAGGACACAGAGCGAGTACAACAGCGTCGGCTGCTACAAATCCGTCGCGGAGACCCGGAGACCGCGGTGTTGCATGCGCAAGCGCCGCCGCGCGCCGCCTACCAATACGAGGCCGCTCCTCCAGCTACCTTTAGGGGCAATGACTGAATTTTTTAAAACTATGATAACGACCGCCAAAGCTCTTCATTCTTTCAGAACACTCCACATGTATTCAATCTTATAAATTATAGGAATCATATTTGTTGAAGACCACAGTGTTTAAAACAAAATAACGTCTGTCCACGCCCGCTGGGAGCGCGGTAATCGGAGGCAGTTTTTAAACAGGATGTACGTCATAAAAATACGCGGCCGGACGGAAGTAGCCGAGAGCTTCGTTCCCCTGCTGGCGGCTCTTGTGGGAGCTCTGGCCGCTCTGGTGGCTCTGGCCAGCGCCGCTGCTCTCTGGCCTCGATTTGATCTCGGCGGGCTGTCCGCCATATTGCAATGTTGTGCGGTTTCTAATCCTACTCATCGGCACTTTCTGTAGTGTAACTCTCTGTAAACTCTATGTAGGTGTACGCCAGGTCGTATCTCGCTGGACGGTATGTGTTAACGTTCATGTTCTAGCTTGATCGACCAAGCTTTCGTAAGACGCTGTTTCAGAAATCGCGATTTAGCTCTCCGGCGCCGATGCCATACCAAAGCCGGTGCCCCGTGTGACATCTTTCCGATCACTTGGGCGCCGTCTTTATCTGCTCCTGTGCAACTTCCGGCGAATGTTTCGTGTGCCTGTGGCCGTCGCAGTGTCCCTGAGTGTGTATTTATGCGCTGAATTAGCTTTTTCGTCGTACAAGATACATCGAGCCGACGAGACACTCGTAGAGCCAGCCAGCTAGCCCTAATACCCGTAAGTTAACATGGACTTCTCTGCCCGTTTCTAAGCCTTCATCATTGCCGATTCATTCAACGTGGTTAACCTTTTCGAGCCAAGTCGTAATCTCATCGCATTTTGGAGGAGGACACTTAAAGAGGCTGTGGCATATTTACGCAAGCAGCCACGTTTGCCTGCGGAAGTCGCCGTAGATGTAGATGCTGCTGCCAATGTCGAGGCCATAGATGTAGACGCAGTCACCTCGCAGTCCGTCGCACGCAAGCACACAATGAGCACAGATGAAGCCCGAAGCGCACCTTTTGAACACGGCGCTCCGGCGGTGACATCACGCTGATGACGTATGATTAAGCTTGATGACATAACGCTGATGACGCTTGATGACATATTTTTACGACCATCTTTCGGATCACAACAACGCCGACGCCGCTTGTTTTTCCCGTAATGTGGCAAGTGAGGTCGTCCTAGAGGTCTAGGACGACTTTTAGGATGACCGCAAGGACGACGCCGAGGTAATGAGACAGGTAGGGTCGTCTCATTGAGTGGCGTGTGCCACTCAATCATACTTTTAACGGATTATACGACACTTTTTCGCTCAGCGAGAACAAGTAAGGCTTTCGCCTTAAAAGTTAAACGTTTAAAAAGTTAAAAGCCGATTCCATGAAAAAAGAGTCCGGGATCAATTCGATTTCTTTCTTTCGCAGGCCGGTTTTGTTGTTAAGCATCCTCCCCAAAACAAAAACCCCACAAATGCACAGCGACCAGACAACAAGGCGCGCCGTTTGCTCGCGCACCTTCAGGAAATAGACGCCACGAGTTACGTTCATTGCTACCTTGGTCGTCTGCGAACACGTCCACTATTGACTATGGCAAGTTTTTTGGTATCATTTCCTACAGGAAGAAAACTACGCCTGGATATTTCACGAAGTAAACCCCCCCCCCCCCCAATGCAAATTCGGTGAGTTTGAGCTTTCTATGTGCTGGCGCCAATTTTCCCCAGCTTGTTTTACGGCAGGAAATTCACCACGCTATGTCTGGCAGCCGCGGACAGGCTATGTCTTCGGCAGCCACAAAGCGTCCTCACCGCAGTGTCCCGTGTCCGGCAGGGGGCAGGGGCCCCCACTGTGCGGCCCCGTCGGCCACGGTGCCCGGGGCCCCTAGGGGCAGGCCGGCCCCCTCCCTGCAGGCACCCCCGTGAAGTTTTCCCCCATCAGCACCGGCGGGAGGGCGTCAGGTTCAGCAGCCGGGGACGCACGCCCGCGCTGGCCACCAGGCGGTCGGTGCTGGCGTCCAACCGCAGTCGCAGGGAGCCCATCTCGTAGCGCAGCTCCACCCAGTGCCACCGGTTGTCTCGAAGGTCCAGGGCCCACCTGGAAACAAGTGGGCACCATCAAAGTGTTGAGGACTGGGCCAGTTGGTGCCGACTTATTATAAAACAGAGCGTGCGAAAAACTGGAAAAAGAAAGAAGACACGTATGCTCGTCTGTTGTACGTGTTTTCTTTCGTCCATGAATCAAAAGTGGTCCCTAACTTCCAAGAAAACACGGCACAGAAGACGGCGCGTCATACTGATTCAATAAAGAATGCTGGTCGTGCGGAGAAATAGTCCTCATGTGCCTGCGTTGAATTCAAATCAAGCCTGCATTCAGAAGCGTTGACTAACAAACCATTTTGACAGAAAGTAGCTCATTTCTCGTATTCCTCGAACAAAGCAGTCATGCTCAGTGGCGTCACAAGGGGTGCTGGGGGAGGGGGGCTGAACCGCCCTGGGTGCAGCACTCAGGGGGTGTCGCAGAGGGCCACGAGAAGGGTGGGGGGAGGTGGGGGGGGGGGGTCACGGCGGGCTATCGCCCTGGGTGCTACTGACCCTAGTGACGCCACTGGTCATGCTCTCAGCTCCTCGGAGGCGCTTGACGAAACTACCTATCCTGAATTCAAGGACCTTGCGTCACCTGCAGCTGGCTCTGGGAACCATAGACCTATTATCGGTTGTTACGTCCATTATACGACAAATTATTGTCAAAGTGCAAATAGCACCAATAATGAAATCCGCCCTTTCGCGCAACCCGTCGCTCCCGCAACGTCGAACAAGTTGCGAGGGCTAGGTGGTGCAAGACGTCGCCGATTCGAGCAATTCAGCCACATCCGCTCATTCGTTCAGCACGGGTGCGTATCCGCACAAAGATGGGCGGAAAAAAAAATCCTTCAGCCGTGCCTCAAGTTTGTTATTTATGTGCGGTCATTAAAACCGTTTTTATTCGTGCTGGCCTCTCTTCATTCGCCACGCCATGCAAAAGAATAAACACGTAGAGCTCTTTCTCGTCTATGCTGCTTTTTTTAGAGTCACCGACAAGATGAGAGGGACAGGGACGTCATTCGGTTGTCCCGCCTCCAGAACGAGTTTCCTACCGTCAATAACACTTTGGCGCCTGGTGAGCCTCCGAGCGAGCATGCACAGCCAAAGAATGACAAAAGGAAACAAGTCCGAAAGAAACCCCCCACCGTTCTTATCCTGTCGGTAATTACAGTCTCGCGAACGATCGCGAATACAACTTTTGCTATTCACATTGACATTCCAACTTTTTGGCCACTATTCAGAGATGTTCAATCCAAATTCGATTCGAGTTGAAATTTTGCCATTCGCACACCTCTAGTGTTTTGGGATCGCTCAAATGCATCTCACGACGACGGTATTGCGCTAATCATCGGGGGAGATTTTGTTTTGCAGAATATGTGTTTTTATTTGGGCACTTGAAAAAAGTCGACACTTTGCCATACCAGCGCGGCAAATGCGATGGTAACGAAGGGCATGATGCGTTAGTGTGGAGAAACTGTGTACACGCATGGAGACTGGATGGCACGAATGGTGGGTTGGTTGTATCTTCTGCGGCAGCAACGTAAATGCGACTTCCTCGGAGTGCGCTGGAGCGCGAGACGCAGTATGCGGAGCGCGAAGAATGGAACAATTAAAACGCGCGCGGCGCCGAGCCAAGCTCTGTCACCAGCTCGCGACAAAAGAGAACCAAACGCTTGGACGTACCTTAGCCAGTTGCCACCGTCGCGGCAAAGTGAGAATGTCTAATGGAGCGCCTGCCTTTTGTTCTTAGCTTTTCTGTTGCTTTCTCTCGCACTCGTTTCCTGTGGAAGCTCCTGGAGCGTGCTCGTTTCATGGAGCAGAGCACCGCTGTGTATCTGAATATGCAATGTTTTTCTCCCAGCAAGAGTAACACAGATGCACTCAAAGAAAACGTTCGGCGGGCACTCGTAATCCAATCAGTGAGTAGACGAGCACTGCAGGGCACAGTAATCTAATCGGTGAGTACCCGAGCACTGCATCAGTGTTCGGCAGGCAGTCGGCTTATCGACTTCTGAACTTGGTTATGTGACCTATATAACACATCCCATGTGCAATGTTTTTTTGTTTTTTTTTTAGGGTTTAGCATTGTTTTTTTAGTTAGTTGCTCCAGAAGCCGCACGGCGCCAGTACCTGGACCAGGGCGTCCTGGGGCAGTGTGGCGTCCCTCCAGCGCAGCTCGAGGGCCCCCTGGGGCAGCAGGGCTAGGGACAGGCCTCCCTGGCGGAGCAGGCTGCCGGGGCCGCAGGTGCGGAAGGCCAGAGAGGTCGCCCCCCGGGGGTACACCGTCCCGTTCAGCACCAGCCGAGAGGACCCGTCCAGGAACACCTCCGAGCCCTGTCCGGCACACCTCCACAGCAGCCCCAGCAGGAGGGCTGAGGAGGAAAGGTGACAGCGCTCAGCCTCCAGAAGGGAAGGGGACGAGTCTTTTGGCCAAACTCCCAACTGAAGGACCTCGGCACTATCGGACAGTGCCAGAAATAACGCCAACTTTATGCAGATGCTGCACCGACTTCGCACCATATCAGTGCACAGCAGCGATCCTGTGCTGAACTTGGTGCTGCTTCAGCACTAAGTTAGGTCTACGTAAGGTTCTGCATCACCAAGGTTCCTAGTGCTGATGCTAGCATAGTAATGTATGTATTCAACGTCTCGGGCATAAAGGTAAGATGGTGCCACAAGGCTCCCCAGCCGAGCAACCGTGTTCTTCGTGTCCTCGTCTATCCTTCGCACTTTATACGTCTTTGATGACCATTTCCCTACACAGGCACCAAGAGTCGGCGTTCAAAGCTAAGATGGCACAGATCAAAAGACCACAGCTCGCGAGAGAAACAAACACCTGTGGCCGAGAACACATTACGCCCAAGAAAATGCAAAAATATTAACAAGAATGCCTCCCTTCTTCGATTATTTACGGATGTTCGCACAAGACCTTGTGGCTCAGATGGCTCACCGAGCAGCGCGCTCTATCGTTTTTGCTAATGGATTGCAACGTGCATGTTGTAAGTAATCAATAATTAGGGTTCCGTGTTTTCGGTAAATACAGATAAACCTCGAAAATTAAGCCCTGATGTGGGTCTATCGAGATCGGGAAAAACCGACAAACCCTGCATTGGAGCTGTCCTCAAATAAAAAACCCCAAGCTTGGCGAGAAGGAAACCCTTTGTACAGCTTCATTTTGCATTGGCCCAAAATGCAGTCCCCACTAAAAACCTCCGCGAGACTGCTCCTTGCTTCAGAACCACACCTATAAATGCTTGTTCTTATTGGGACGGGGATGCTTTCCAAGCTTTCGGGTCACGCGATGTCTCCTACAGGTTGGGGAATCCCGTGCCTCGTGTCCTATTTCCTTCGGCATAAGTCCAGACAAACCCTGATATTACGTCCAATACCAAAGTTTGATTCCGAAAAACCGCAAATCTGTGTAAAAAAATAAACCCCGAAAACACGGAACTTTGTTCATAATGCAGCGACAGTTATACTGGGGAGAATATTTTGCAGTCTTCAAGGTACTTTTTAATATGATTGATCAGTTGAAGAATGTTGGTAATTTACAAGCTTCTAATCGAAAAGTCCCTATACTCGACAGAAAAAGAACACTCGGTAAAACTTGGGTTATGAAAAGGAGATAGAAAGTGGAAACGTACTTTACCCGTGTCCCGTGTTCACACGTGACCCCACACACAATGGAGTTTATTCTCTCTGTGAAAAGAGTGAGGGCCGGTTCAGACACTCGCGTTTGAGTGCGCTTGACTGCGTTGCGTCGAGAACCGAATGCGAGTCACCGGCACATCTGTGCTTCGCATGAAGCGCGGAATCCAATTCAAGGAATCATCTTGGCATGCGATAAGCAGCAGGGGTGTCCTGGTTTCTCGTTGCCAACAGCGCAGTCAACGCAGTCAAACGCAACTGTCTGAACCAGGCTTAACACTCGGGACACGACCCCGGAAGGACGCCAATCTTCCGAATAAACTTTCTAGAGAAAGCTGTTTCCAGGTAAACATAGATAAACACCGTAAAATACCGGCAGGCACCCACCCAGTGTTTTGAAAAATCGTAGAAAGTGGAGGATGAAATCAGGGATAATAAAAAAATAAAAAAGAGATAAACCACTATAGCTGACCCTAATTTTTAAAGACGCTGCGCCGCTCGCGTCAGCCCAGTTCGCCTCGGCGCTCGCGCGTTAAGCTTCACCACCTCGCACCACGTGCGCGCATCAGGCTTCCCCGCCTTGCACCCGCGTGCTAGGAGAAGCGGCTTACGCGGCGGAGCATCTTGGTTAGCCCGATGGGCTCGGAGGCTTTGCTCGCTGTTTGATGTGGACGATTTTCGTCTACAATTACAAATCAACCCCTAAATAAAAAAAAAAAATATATATATATATATATATATATATATATATATATATATATATATATATATATATATATATATATATACTGTGTTAGAAGAGAGGAAAGTACCCAGATTCGTTTTTAAGGCCGCCAATATCTCCAAAACAACCATTTATTTTCTCTGTTTCTCTTTCTTCAATAAATATGGTAGCGCCGTGGAGGGCAATGGATGTGTCTCAATTTTCACAACCTGGAGTTAGTGCTTGAAATGTCGTTTGTGAATTTTTAAAAAGCATAAATGAGGGAATGGGCACATGGTTAGTACTTTAGTAGCGGGTATGCGCATCGCCCCTCGTGAAAGATTCACATCCTCCTTAACATAAGCCCCCGCAAGGCAGCACTGTTTATTCACAAAGGCTCCACAAATAGTCATTTTAAAACAAACTATACCTGAGGCTCTCATCTGGAGGCTCGGCGAAAAAGTCGGCGGTCAAATCCCTCGCCCATTTTTTCGTCGCGCGTCCAGATTACAGACCTAGGTCAAGTACATGTACTATAACGAAAGGAATGCAAGCTGACCAAGTTTTCAGCCAGAATGTTTTCATTTCTAAATGGTAGAGTGGCCTTTTGATAAGAATATGCTCCGATGTATCGGTGAAACAGCTGGATGTCGAAGAATTACGCCTGGTTTCGAAAGACAGGTATATAATTGTGGCCTCTTTCATTTCCACGCAGAAGGAAGTCTGCGCCATATTGAGATATGTGAGCAACTGCTGGTTCCTGCTGGTTGTCGTCAAGGCCTCCGCTGTCCCCAACCTCCCGGAAAGAAGAAAAGGGAAGAGACGACCGCGAGAAGGAAATACGTGAAAATAAAAATAATGTTAAAAATTAAAGGGGCCATTTTTTTTTAAAGAAAATTGATGTTGAAGTTTGCACTTTTAAGGTTTCTTTTTGTATCCAAAGGCGGTTTGTTCGCCGAGATAACTTTATTGGACTACAACGATACAGTCATGTCCCTCTAATATGGACCCCGTTAATTGGATACCCCACTATATGGACACCATTTTAGGGGACAAACATCGAAAATGAATGCGTTTTTGTCTCGTTGTTATGGACAACTCACATTATGAACGATTTTTTTTAGGAGAACGGAGTTATCCATATTAACGAGACATTACTAGTCAGCTTCTTGAATGGGTATTTGTTTAAGGTTTCAAATTATTTATGTCATACAACTGAATGTTACAAAAGTTGTCATCATCCAAACCAGGTAAATTAACGTCAAAGGTATTCAGGATTTTTTTTTTAAATGAATAAGAGAAACAAAAATAATTTTTTTTTTTTTTATGAACAAATGCGCAATCTGTGACGAACTCCCAAATCCCAAAAACCGCCTTTGGCCCTTTAGAAGTCAACAACTCGAGAACTAAAAATATGACTCAAAAACGGTTTTCGATTTCGTCCTAATAAAGAAGTTGCCCAAGGCCCCAGCATACATTTTTTTTTTTCAGACGTTTTTGACACATGATTTTTTTTTCCCGCACCATTTAAAATGAAATTACGGGTAAGCGATTTTCGAAAATTTTCAATGGGAAAATGGATGCAGCCCGCGAGTACATGAATGGATTCGTGGGCGCTGTTCAAGCGCATGCTCAGAGCGCATGCTCAGAGCGAGTTCACATAAATAGGCTGCTAAGACCGGCAATTTCGAGGGAGTGGAATGCACGTTTCCAAAAAATCTGGAAGCTCGACGTCAGCACGCGCACTCAGCTGTCGCGCACTCAGCTATGGTCGCATGTTGGTTGAGTTGAGGAACAGCGAAAGAATAAGACGCAGGTGAGACAAGGAACGGCGTACATACAATAAAGCCACAGCGACCTCTTTTGGAATCACACCCCACAGTAAACAAAGAAAAGAAAAAAAAAACATGGAAAGGGGACAAAAAAAAGAAAGGAGAGAACATCTTGAAAATTTAAAAGGTTAAAAGCTTTAGAACATTTTGTCTCTTCGCCGGAAAATAACATCGATAACATTTGTTATGTGGGTCTTACCGAATGGTGTACCTTCATTGACATTGTAAAACTGTCATTGCTTCGGTTAGAGCTTTTTTCTTTACCAGAGAACGATGTTAAACTTTGCTACATTTCAGGCCCAAACCGTTCCATAGGAGGTATGTAAAAACGAGCGACGACTCAAGCAAAATAGCAATCGAAAGGAATGTAGAGTGTGTTCGAGGTTCGCCAGCATTCCGGTGGTGCTTATATATCGCTAGTATGCCCGTCTTGTCAATATATGAAAATGACCCCGTCGTGCATCTTTACGAGCGGTTAAAAAACAAATTCGAAACCTAAGGTACGTGGGCTATAAAAAATGTGGACATATTTTTCTTATTTATTATGTCGGGCAGCTAGCTTTTATCGGGCACCTGTTCTCTGGCCTCTCCTTATTTTCAAAGATTTCGTGCTTCTTCGCACATATTCAAAGTAGAAAAAATAAAGCGGTACTTATTTATTGCGGATCGAGTTATATTACGCGACCTTCAATTTATTTTGATCGTAAACATGCGCAGGAAGTTTCTTATCCAGAGTTACTGCATACTTCTTGACGTCTTAGTTTTCCACACGTCCTTCGTTCGTTCGGCACGTAGTACATCCCCCATGTTGGAAAGCGCCGACGCCTTGTTCGCGCTAACAGTGTCCCACAGTGCACACAAATACACGTAACGAAGCCGCTTTAGCGCCGTTTTTAATGCCACGAATTTGACATAAAAACGCCGTAACTGACCCATTACTTCGCCCGCGTGACTGAGAAATGTTTCAATGTATACCCTAGTACGTACAAATTATTCGTGATATTTGCTCTTATAATCGAGCGCAGGGAGAAAATGCACTCGCTTTTTCCCGTAGAAATGCATTACCGGAAGTCGATTTCCGACTTGCTATTGCTGTCTGCTTCAATTTGCCACAGCACACTAGCGCCAGTCTGGTGTACAATTATAATAACTGTATGCACTTCGGGACCCCTTTTGATGCATGGGAGGAATAGGACTCTAAACAGACCAGTCGGAGACGCGTTCCTGCAGGCACCGTAGTGCAGCGAGTGGATGCACGCGTGGACACGAATGGAGCGCGAGTTCGTCTGCTTCTTTCCGGGGTTGCGGTGACGTCAGAACGACGCCGAGCTCTGATTGGCTCTGACTGGAAGGATAGTGGGTAGACCTCAAAGCAAGCTTCCTCGAGGTCTACCCACCACCCTTCATTCAGAGCCAATCAGAGCTCGGCGTTGTTCTGACGTCACCGCAACCCCTGCAAAAGAAGCAGACGAACTCGCGCTCCGTATTAGCTCCGGGGTAAGATGGTAAATCGCGTGAGTATCAAAAAGTGCCAGGGAACAAGGACTAGAAAGAAGATGAACAGTGAACTTTGAAGGTTACTGGTACTGATAAAGCGAAATTAACTTCCGGTCGCTCACTTCACATCTGGACGAAATGCAGCAGGATGTAAGAGCACTTTGGCGCAGCTTGCCACAAACGGCGCAAAAATTAAATCGCGTGCTGCTGTTAAAAAAAAAAAAAAGGGTTGTGTGTATGTTTATTTCCAGTAACGTTGGTTTATACAGCCTAGAACTTGGTCTCTCCCAGCTGTAGATGAGAAATTTAGCCTGTGAAGTACAACTGCTAGCCTGGGCCTCGTCAGGCAGAGCCATCTGCCTTTTGTCCTTCCTCCTTGTGACCTTGTGTCGGAAATAAAGAAAGAAACGAACGAACGTGCACCACGCAGTAGTGATCTCCATTCCCTAGTATCAATAAACGTCTTTTCACTCATTATACGACCGCACGCCGGTACGATGCTCATCCAGATCGAAACGGGCAGGGCTGGGGATAGAACCCAGGATCTCTGCAGCGCGAGCTTTCGCTCCACGTGCTCCGAGCTGGTGTGCGCGAGCCCACTAGACCACCGATCCCCTGCCGCTGTTAAAAACAGCTGTGCACTGTTTCATGCAAGGTGATTTAGTCATTTAATTTTGTATCACAAAGTCAAAATTAAAGTAATAGATCGCCATCTGTTACGATATGCGGTACAGCACGAGCTTTTTAGTTCGTTGGGACTTTCTTTTACAGATGTGATATATTATTACGCTCTAATCTGTTGTTGCCGAGATATGCTGATACATGAATTTCACCAGCGGACGAGCGGTTCGCACAACAAGAATTACTTTAAAAAAAAAAACACTTTTTTTTTTTGCAAGGGAGAGTTTTTAAACAATTTGGAGAGCGATTGGCAGCACATCTAGCAGCGCACGTGGTTCGCGGACGTCCTAAGGATACCATAACGTTTCTTGAACATTCTGTGGACCTCTCCACGCAACTCTTCGGAGGCAGATGGCGGCACAACGTCAAACCTAAACCCATCTTTTTCTTCTTTTTTTTTACGTTTGCGGCACGTGTTTTTGGCGAAGTGTAGCACTGTACGGGACGGTTCTGGGTATATATCTGCTTCGGTACGCGGTCGTTGAGGTACCGAACCTATTTCGCTAAGCGCTTGTTTTTGGACGCGGTCAGTTTGGTGCGTCTATTTTCCTCCCTGGCATTTAGCGTACGTGACTCCCGTCTGTAAAGGGGTTCAACTGTCGCCTGCACGGTAATCAAAAGCTCAACAGAAAAGCTATTGCACGAAGCCACGCTGCATTTGTAACATTTTTCGTGGGCGATAAAATGTGTACTATCTGGTCAATGGAGAGTCTTCGCTAAGCCCTCCGCAAGGAAGAAGCCGCTACTGCGCCTGTGCGCCGATGGCCTTTCGACTGTAGAGTTGCGGGTACCGTAGCCGGTTGCGGTGAGCGTTGCGGGACGGCGAAAACGATCTACGAAAACTTCCTCTCGTGAACAGCGCAGCGGAAGGAGAAAAACGGTCTATGCAAAAAGTCCCTAATTGGCAGGCCGTATCTATGGGAAGGTCAAGAAGTGTTTTTGAACGTCCCTTTTAAGAGCCGTTTAACCAACAATTACGCCAGCCTCCTCGCTGCGAGTGAAGGTGAAACGAGATTGCGGCGTTTTGCAATTAAAACGCTGGGCTGCCCTCGGTTCCACACTAGGAAGTTTTAGTATAGAATAGATCGTATACCGAAAACTCCGATAACGACACCCGATACCCCGCCGGCGCTTTTGCACGTGTATCATATATGGTTTTCGGGTATCGTCACGGGAGCGTAGAAACGACCTATAAAAACTCCCTATTGACTGTCGATCTACAGTCCCGCAAGCGCCACCGTCAATGGACAATAGACGCGCCTGCTCCACTGGACGGAGTCGAACTCCCTTTCAATTATCTGACCGCAGCAGAGGTCACGACCCGATGGATCGAGTAGGGCGCTTGTTCGCCATCACCGGCGCTAAACCAATCACGCGGAAGAAAAAAAAAGCCTGCCAAAATCTTTGTTGGATCGCTAAGCTGATTCTCGACGAAATGCGTTCTAGCATTTAGCGCAGGGGTTTCGACTCTGCGAAGGATGGGAATTCCAACCTCGCAGCGGTCCACATATTGTCGAAAAGCCGGTCAGTTCTCCCGAGCGTCGGCGGTTTCGGATGTAGCCAGCATAGCATCTCTCGATCGCCGCATACGGTCCGCCCACTGCTGTCTTCGAAGAGCCAAACTTCCCTCCCGGGTGTCGGCGGTTTCGCGCAAACGGCGTCGTCGCTGCGCCTCGGATTTACGTTGTCCCGTACGTTGTGCCTCGAGCCACAACGACTGCTCGATCCCTCCTCTCCCGCGGCGCCTCATTGGGCGCCTTCAGTCAACACCTCCTAGACAACAAAACCCCGATTGAGATGACGTCATCAGAGAAGGCCAACGCTAAACACAGATTGGAAGGGAGGGCTGCACCAGCGCTCGGCTTCGAGTCGGGTTGGAGCCGAACGTTGACGCAATCGTCGCGTCCAATCTGTGCCCATGGCGTTGGCCTTCTCTGATGACGTCATCTCATTCGGCACTACGCCTTTGTTGTCTAGGTAGGAGGTGTTGGTTCAGTAACGGCTTCCTCCGGGAGCCAAGGAGCTCGCGCTAAGCGACATCCGGAGACCGAGTCCTGAGACGGGTGCGCGAGGAGTGAATTAGGAGCGCGGTATGACGGATTTCCGCAGCGCTGAGAAAATTCCAATGCTGAAAGAGAAAAAATAATTTTAAAAAAAATGGCGGGATAAACTAGATCGGTCTTCGAATTTCGTTTCCAGCACAGGCTCTTTTCAAAAAATGCCTTGGAGCGTATTTCGTTTGTTTTGGATACATTAACGTTAATTTGACGCCGTGTTTTGATCACCGTTTCACGGAAATGATCGATGATAGTCCTGTCCGTGCTGAACAGAGCGAGGCATGGAACGAACCCGACTTTGGTGCGCGGCTGAACACCCACGCAGAACATGACCCCGATTAGTGTTTTATTCACCTATAGACCTTTTCCCGCAAGGGCGCCGCCATCTTGAATTGTCGTCACTTCCAGTATGGGCGAAAACATTGTTTTGCCGTCGCCACGTCACTAGAAGGCATTTAGGACATAAACGTAACCGTCACACATTCTCGTTTTGCCTCCCTCTATTTTTACTATTTGCAGGTTGAAACGTTCTAATATTTTCTTCGTCGCCCATACCGGATATGCCTACTTCTCATACGTTAGCCGACGGCCGACTTCCAGTTTGTATACGAATACATTTTATACCAAGTTCGTAAAGAAGTGTAGAATAAGCGCATGGCCGTATAAAAGTATCGTGACCGGAGGCGTAGATTCACCAAACTCTATATTTTGCGTGTGCTTTCTTTTTTTTTTTTGTTACATATAACAATATTAGTTTTTGCACCTCCCTGAGAAGGGCGATCGATCGCTTCGAACAGCTGCACGAATGTCTACAATGATTCGCTTTTTTCTCTAACGACTTTGTCGAGACTTCTTCAACACTGGCGTCAGATAAAAGCGATCGTGCTCGGCGTCGTCTGCTTCCAGGAAGCGGAAGCTGCGTACGCAAACAAATGAAGAGCTGCGCTTTTTTTTTTTTTGCCCCGTTCAGTTTTTGATTGGAGTCACTCCGTCCTTCCCTCCGTCGTTAGAGTCACTAATGCAGCGGAGTCTTATAACATTCTACTCGCTCGTTTGGAAGTGAGCACATGTATAACTTCCGCTGTGTTTATTTTTGTATATTTTATTCTTTCAGCGTTCTTATTGTATTATTCGAGACATTGCCTCCCCTTCGCATATTCTTCATGGTCCCATGGCATATTCTTCATGGTCCCAAATTTGCACGAAAATTGCTAAACACACCAACAAACATCGCTGAAATAGCATCCCAAATATTAAAAAAATATATATATATATATTTTTCGCGAAGTTTTTGCATTTACAATTCGTGTCCTCGGCGGGCTTTTTTTTTTTTTTTTTTTAGCTGAAAGGTTTTATTGGGAACGATGAGAAAGTGACGCCAGCGGAAGGCACAGTTTACTCTTTGGACCGTAGAGTTTGTCCCCAACTGATTACAGCCAGTTTCATTGTGACAAATGAATGATCTGGAAGCTGGCTCCAGCACCCCGCGCAGCAGCACGAAACAACACTCTCTAAAAGAAAAAAAGGTGTAGCCCTTACACCTTTCGTCATACATACGACACCCTCGTCACATATATACGACACCCCAAAACTTCAGTTCACCGTACAGCGCACTGACGTCAAACTGACGGCCCAATGCAACTTTTACGAGGGGCTTCAGAACGGTGAGATATACCTCATTAAACAGCTAAAGTACCCATAAAAGTGTACAGAAGAAAGAAAAAACACTAAGGTTTTGCAGTAGGGCCAAAAAAATACCGATTACTTTTATGTACAGTTAGTTACACTTACTTAAGCTATTTAAATAAGTTGTACTGCTCGGCTATCAAGCCGCTCGTGAAAGTTGGTAGGCGCCGGTTGAACGTCAGTGCGCTGTACGTCTTAATGAAGTTTAGGGGTGTCGTATATGTGACAAGGGGTGTAAGTACTACACCCCTTTCTTTTAGTGTAAAATGCACGGCATATTATTTTTTTTTTTTTTTTTGACTGCCCGTTTGTTTGGCAAGCCTGCCTGACACCGACGTCACGGCCCCGAAAAGAGCGGGTATACCTGAATGTTGGTTTTGGAATCATTTTCAATTGCCGATTTCACAATAACAATCACGATTTTCGCGACGGTAAATAGCCTACCGGAAACGCTAAAGACCAGGGATTCGGAAAATGTAGTCGCTTGGGGTAGCTCGAAAAATCGCCGGAGTTAAGAAAAAAAATGAAAAATGAAATGGAGCTGAACGCGCCCATTGGAAGCGTGCGAGAGGGTCCTTTCCCTTTCACGTAAGAGGAAAAAGTGGACGTGAGGATCGAAAGTGTGCACGGCGGGAACCGCGCCGCGGCCATAGTCCAGTTTAAACGCAGGACCGTCCAAACGAAAGAAACGGCTGCATGCACCGGGGCAATAAATGCGTTTACAAAGATCGGCTCTGTCGTAGCGTGGGCTGCGATCGGACCTGGAGCGAAACGGAGTGCAGTCTTTGCACGCTTTTCAAAGCGTTTTTCTCGAGGGCCGGGCGGCCGTCGGCCCCCGCCGCGGGATTCGCGACGCCGAGAATCCCGCCAAGGCCGGCGGCGGCCGTCGTGCGACCGAGAAACCGGCCGGCGTCGGCCGACACGGGGAAGCCACAGGCCCCCATGCAGACTCCAGGAAGGGCCCCGTTTCGTGCCTGGACGGACCGCTGCCTGCCCGCTCTTGGGCTTCGGCGCCGAAAAGCAAATGGAGGTCGCCATCCGCGGGTTCAACGGCGTCGGGAGTGCGCCGAGCGTGAAGACCGCTGACCCGCGGGCCAGCCACTCGTCGTCCCTCGCAACTCGAGCGACACAAGTTCCCGGCTCGCGCGAGAAGGATCGAGATATATGTATACGTAGAAGGGTGGTGAAACGATTTGTGTGCTTTCGCTAAATATCGCTTACAATAACGCTGAGCACAAGTTCGTCTGCTTTCTTTTGCAGGAGCTGCTGGTGACGTCAGAACGACGCCGAGCTCTGATTGGCTCTGCTTGAAGGATAGAGGGTAGACCTCAAGGCAGCTTGCTTTGAGATGTCAACCCACTCTCCTTCAATCAGAGCCAATCAGAGCTCGGCGTCGTTGTGAAGACACCGCAACCCCAGCAAAAGAAGCAGACGACTTGCTGCTCAGCATTCCTCGGCATTCGTGACCAGTGAAACAGGCAGTCGGTGCGAGAAAAACGAGCAGCGTTCACCACCTTCAAGCCGCCGCCAGGACAAGCAGCCACGCTACGTGGCATTGACAAAGCGCAGGATCACTGCCTCGAACGCATGTCGAGGCATTGATCGTGACGAGCCCAAATCAAATGCTAACGCAGTGCTCGTGGCCGCATTTAAATCATGATGACCACGGGGATCGTAAAGCGATTGTCGACGAAATCCTGGGGATCGCACTGTTGCCAACGCCAACGTATCCTCACAATGCCCACAACTTCGTCATCACGTTTTGCGAAGGAGAGACTGAAAGAAAACGTCCATTTGTATCCTTGAAATTACGCGACGACAAAGAAACTCCTTGGTCGGTGGCGTTGCGTGCGGGTATGCTTGGAGCAAAGTGGTTAATTGGGCTAGTTGGTTCATAGACTAAAAAATATAAAAGGGCCGAAAACAACAATGACCAAAAACAACACAAGGAGCCAATTGTGTTGTCTTATTTCCTCGTCCTTCTTGTTTTCGGCGTTTGTATATTTTTTAGAGCAAAGATATACCGGGGTCCCAGAGTGCCAGTAAGCTTGTGTAAGGAGAGAAACATTCCTACTCAATATCGTTACACGGCGCCTTCGTGTATTAGAAGAGGCAGTGCTGGGCGTCGATGAACAGTTTTAGTCCGAATAATCGCTACCGTATTATCGATTAATTCATTTTTATTCCCTCCCACCCGTAAGCGTAATCCTGATCGTCGTGTTTATGTACCTGACAAAGGCATGCGTCGGTTCGTCACCTTCCTTTCAACGGCACGGCAGGCCTACACGGGCTCTAGCCTTTCTGCTGTGTGCTGGCTTTTTTTTGAGCCTGAATAATAAATAATAAATAAATAAATAAAAATAATAACAATAACTATTATTATTATTATTATTATTATTATTATTATTATTATTATTATGTACATTTTCAGCTCTGGGCAAACATCTGCAGTTGAATAAGGTAAAAAAAAACATTCAGATTATTATCTCAGCTGCGAAAGCATAGGAGTTTTTATTATTCATGAGGGAGTTTCTCGCGTCTTCACAATCATCCTAAACGCTCAGTAACCAGGAGAACATTTCTCTCGACCGACACTCTCCGATCGCCAGCGCAGTTCGTCGGTGAACTGCGGTGGCGATCGGTGGCCGAGTGTGCTGTTAGCGCAAGCAGCTAACACACACGATAACTCGCGCTGCAGAACCCACCAGGGACGCCCGGTTCATTCCGCACCCCTGCCCGTTTCCATCTGAATGAGCTTCGTATACCGGCGTGCGGTCGTGTATCACCACAGACTGATGCCCGTTAAAGACCCCGGCGAGCAGTGGCGTATACTGCACTGGCTACACTGCTTCAAACCTCTCGCCGCGGTCTAAACAAACACACAACACAAGTTACTGATAAACTGGTTTCTCTGCAGAAAGTAGGACGCGATCAGATTCATCACTAACTAAGCACCCTAAAAAAATCAAGATCACAACCGTGCGTGGCCTTCCTACGTCCCTTTTCCTGAGACTCGTAAAAGGGGCGTTTCGCGACGTTTGGTCGCGTCTTCGATATAGGAAAGGCCACGGACGAGCGTGATTTGGGATTTTTTAGGACGCTTATAGACACGTGCACTGAGTTATCACCGTGTAAGCGCAAACTCAAAAACCACTTTAGCGTCGCTTTTAACGAAGTGCATATTAGCGGCGTTCGATTTAATTGCACCTCCTGCACCGGTGCATTAAAGTGTAAGGCGTCGTTCGGGACAGGCGAAGGTTGCGGGTGCGATCCCCGCTCCCGGCCCAATTTGTGGCCAGCTCACTTTCCCCTTTCCCTCCGCCTGACTTTAAAGCAAGAAATTCAATAATCACTCTCTCCCACTTCGTTCACAATATTACTTACGGCTGGACTTGTCACACTTACCTCCTTCCCCATATATTTTTATTTTTCCACCTTTGTGCCAGCAAGAGTGCACCGCCACGGTACATACACTTCCTCTCCTATTACAGTTAGCGCACACAATCAACTTATTTTTACGTAAAAAATGAAATACTTCGCGTATCCAAATAAAAAAATTAAAGACGTTTACAACTCCCTGTAACGCCGAATTAGAGCGCAGCTCTTGAGGAGCTAGGAGGAGGGGAAAGTACGGAAGAGGAGGCTATGCCCCTCCTCCTCTACTGCTCGCCTCCCATTTATGGGAAAATTTCCCCGCTAAATTTAACGGGGAAAACTTCCCGCTAAATTTAGCGGGGAATTTTCCCCTAAATTTAGCGGGGAAAATTTCTATGCTAAATTTAGCGGGGAAATTTACCCATAATGCACCGCGCGGTTACCCCGACGGCGACCGCGACGCCGCTCAAGCCGGAAACGGGCGCATAAGAGCTGCGCTCTAAGATGGCGGAAAATTAAAAGTATATTCTATTCATTTCACCAAACACTGAAGCGTCTCCAGTGCCCCTGAAATATGTACAAAAAACAAAAATACACCACG